>JASGAU010407952.1:0-40662 GCA_030220045.1 Australoheros facetus
AAATTGGTTTGATGTTCCGAAACACTTAAGTGTGACAAACATGCAAAAAAACAGGAAATGAGGAAGGGGGCAAACACTTTTTCACACCACTGTAAGTATAAGTTATTTGGATGTGTCACCACTTTGCCAAGACAAAAAGCCCCTGCTTCAAAATCACCACCTTCAAGCTTGACTGAAGTTTGCATTTGGCTTGCCCTCATGGACAAGCCAAATGCCTTCTGGAGAAGAGTTTTATGGTCAGATGAGGCAAACATTGAACTATTTGTCCATAATAAAAAGAGTGTAGGAGTAAAAGACAGGTTTTTAAACCTAAGAACACAGTACCAACTGTCAAGTGTGGTGTTGGTAGCATCATGCTCTGGGGCTGTTTCGCTGCCAGTGGTACTGGGACATTGCACAAAATGGATTTAATAATAGGAGGATTACTTAAAATTCTTCAACTTTACCTCAAATCAACAGCTAGATGGTTGAAACTTGGACACAGTTGGGTGTTCCAGCAGGATAGTAAACCCAAACACACATCAAAACTGGATTTGTAATGGATAAACCAGGCTAACGTTTAGCTTCTGGAATGCCCTTCCCAAAGCCCCAAATTCAACCCTATTGAAAATTTCTGAACTATGCTTAAAAGCTGGGTCCATGTCAGGAAACAGACCAATTTGAATGAACTCTACCAATTCTGCCAAGACGAGTGGTCAAATATCCAGCCAGAATTATGCCAGAAGCTTGTTGATGGCTACCAAAAGTGCCTCGTCAAGGTTCAGCATTTCACAAGGAACTGAACTTAAAACTTAAAAAGTAAGGATTTTGATCATACCTCATGTTGATTATATTTGTGGTACCTTTTATGGCTTTTTGTATAACAGTGACACAACATGAAGAACTAGTATACACTATATTGCCAAAAGTTTTCGCTTGTCTGCCTTCACATGCATATGAAATTTAGTGACATCCCATTCTTAATCCATAGGGTTTAATATGATGTTGCCCACCCTTTGCAGCTATAATAGCTTCAACTCTTCTGTGAAGTCTTTCCACAAGGTTTAGGAGTGTGTTCTAATTCATCCCAAAGATTTTCTATCGGGTTGAGGTCAGGACTCTGTGCAGGCCGGTCAAGTTCTTCCACACCAAACTCGCTTATCCATGTCTTTATGGACATTGCTTTGTGCACTGCTGCACAGTCATGTTGGATCAGAAAGGGCCCATCCCCAAACTGTTGCCACAAAGTTGGGAGCATGAAATTGTCCAAAATGTCCTGGTATGCTGAGGCATTAAGAGTTCCTTTCACTGGAACTAAGGAGCCAAGCCCAACTCCTGTAAAACAACCCCACACCATAATCCCCCCTCCACCAAACTTTACACTTGGCACAATGCAGTCAGACAAGTACTGTGCTCCTGGCAACCCAAACCCAGACTCATCCATTGGATTGCCATCGGAAGCGTGATTTGTCACTCCAGAGAATGTGTCTCCACTACTCTAGAGTCTAGTGGCAGAATGCTTTAAACCACTGCATCCAACACTTTCCATTGCACTCGGTGCCTGGATACGGCTGCTCGGCCATAGAAACCCATTCCAAGATGCTCTCTACACACTGTTCTTGAGTTAATCTGAAGGCCACATGAAGTTTGGAGGTCTGTAGTGATTGACTCTACAGAAAGTTGGCAACCGCTGCTCACTATGTGCCACAGCATCTGCTGACTCCTCTCTATGATTTTACGTGGCTGAGTTGCTGTCATTCCCAATCGTTTCACTAACTGCTGATGAGGAATATTTAGTAGCAAGGAAATTTCATGATTGGTTTTATACACCTGTGGCCATGGAAGTGATCGGAATACCTGAATTCAATGATTTGGATGAGTGAGTGAATACTTTTGGCAATATAGTGCAGCTGCAAAGTTGGGTGGTTTTTCTTGATTTAGTGAAAATGGTTGTATTGGGAAGAAAAAAAGAGGTTTGTTAATGTCAAGACTGAAGAAAGTTTCATCTGAACCAAACAGCTGACCCCACTCGTGATTATTATGTACAGTATGTTCAGATTTTTGCAAAACAAGTATTTTCCATGCACCTAAGGTAGTCTTAACTCAGCTATTCTTATTTTATTCTATAAATACTTCTTTTTCAAGCCAGTTTTGCAGAGTCAGGTGGGATTTTTGACATCCTAGTCTCTGATCTTGCTAGCACAAACCCAATAGTGGGCATTACAGTGAACTGCTGCAGTGCAACTATTCATGCTTTAAACATATCAAACTTATTTGTTATCTAATTTTATTCACTATTGTGAATGGAGGAAAACAAGTTTAGGTGTTCTATCAGTGTCCTGTAGAGGCTGCAGCATGACTGTTTTCAGTAGTGTGAAGTGCAAGAGCATTTTTCTGTCACTGAAATCTGAATGGCAGTAATTGTTTCTGTAACGTAATATAATGTATGTGGCTAAAATTTTTCTTGGATGCAACAAATACTTTTTTCTTTTCTTTTCTTTGAATTCTGCCAAAAGGAGAATTATGTTTCGTGTGTGTTAACATTATCTAACTCCTCTTTTGTGGAAGCACAGAGAGTCCTGGGAAGAACAATAGTGCCTAAATGTTTGATGCGTCCCAGCAGCACCTGGGCATTCTGTTGCAATCCTTTCAGCTCCTTTGGGATTGAGCTTTTTGTTCTTGGATGCTTGTTGTAAATACGTTTGATTGTGAGTGCATGCCAGTGTGAAATATAATATCATGTGATATGCATGTACTGTGTTTTAAAGTTCATATAACAGACACTGTCATTTCTATGATAATTGTGTTGCTTGGAATATTAATAATAATTCAGCATATTCACGCGGGGGTATGTACAGTTAGGTGAAATGAGCCGTGGCTTTGCATTACTACCGTGTATTTAAGAGATCCCCCACCCCCACCCCAGCTCTCCCTGTGCCATCATGCATTAAAGAGCCGGAGATTTCATTATGTGTGTCTCAGGTGCTTTGGAAATTTTCAGTTACTGCTAAGCAAGCATGAAAACAGCTGAGTTGTTGGTGGAGTTCAGCAATGGGATATCCCTCTCATAGAGCTACTGACATGTAGAGTCAGTTAGATATCAGAGTTTTATGTGGGTTAAAATAATGGATGAAGTGAAGTGAATAAAGTCAAAAACTGTTATTAAAATTACTCTGAAAATCAGTTTGATTAGCAGCTGGATGTATAAAACTTGAGATGTTGTGTAAGTACTCTGGTACTGTGATGCTTTGTGTGTTGACTCCACAATGATGTGTGTACTTGTAAGTTATCAAAACACTTGTGATGCTACCATTATTACTCATTCTTGCTTTTGTGATGACAAGGAGACTCCAGCTGGAGCCATTGTGGTTCTTTCTATCTGAATCAGCACTGATCAGCTGTGACTTTCTGTTATTTTCTGTTCTCCTATTTTTTGCTCATCTCACTGTGTTTCTCTCATTCCCTGTTGGTCGATTGCCTTCCATTGTGACCCGGTGTGTTTGCGCGGGCGGAGTGAGTACTGTTCTCTGTGGGCGGCCGTCCTGAATCACACAGGCTTCCTGTGTTGCATGAATAGGTATTTGATTTCACTATAGCCTCAACCTCAATCAGTAGAGCACCATCTTCACCTCCTTTTGTTGCTGCTAGCTGCTGAATGCACATTTCTAAATGTGCATTTAAGCCTCATCAAGGAAACGAATGACAACAAGCCATATTTGGACAATGCCAGAGCAAATATGAATGACTCTTAGATTTGATAAATCATTTGAGTAGGAAACTATAACAGAGTGGTTTTGTTTTACGCGCACCATATATAGCACATTTATTAATGTTTAAGCACTGTTTTTAGACACATAACTGCGTATTCAGAGCAGGATTAGAGGACTGATAACTCTTCACATAGTCTCCCAGTGTTTGGATAGCACGAGAGGTCCATGACGACACTGCAATTCAGAGTCAGCACTTTACCCTCAAATGTTTGTTTCATTTCAAATCCAATATGGTGGAGCACAAAGTGTGAAAAAGAAAACGTCTCAAATATCCATATATTTATCAGCTTCACCATTTCCTGTTTGTATAAATGGGATCAATTGGCAGATGATGATGCTCATTTTACTATTTGATCACTTGTAACATGTAAAGTAAATGCTCAGAGGCTCTGGTATTTGTCTCATCAGGCTGCTTGTTACCCATCACATTGTAATCATTAAAGAACAGGGAGAATGGCAGCGTCTCAGCCATTTTTACCCTCTGATTTCTTTTCATTTCATGGAATGTGTGTCGCCATTAGCAAATTTGCCACCTACCATACATGTGTTTATTTTATAGTGTCGTACAATACACGCCACAGTATTAACCTACCTTAATTCTCTACATTTATTTTGAAGCAGGTCTTGTTGAGTTTGCTTTGTGACGTTTGGCTTCTCATATGTTGAATTTTTAGTCAAATCACTCAACATTGACCAGAAGTGATAAAGCATGATGGTTAATTGGATGGTTAGGTTCCACTTTTAAATTATAAGTAACACTTATATAGTGAAGAACTCAATATTTTTCTGAACAGCTCAATGAAAATAGAGACTTCTCTTTCTAATAGTCAACTTTGCACGATCTCAATGAACTACATCAGTTTTTTTAATCATAGATGGGGTTCTGCTTTTGTGTGCATATGCTGAATCAAGATTGGAATGGGATCTTTATAGATACATAAAAGATTATATGCAGATTTTGCTTCTCCTTATGTAGTGTGTTGTACTGGACTCAGTGAAGGTCATCCTCTTACAATTCATGTGAAATTCTGGAAAACAGTACACACACACACACGCACGCACGCACACACACACACACACACACAGTATGAGTAAATGTTATTAACTGCTTTGGAACTTTTGAGTATTTTAGTAAAACATTTTACAGATTTATAAAGAGTAAAGAAAAGTATGTGAACAGTAGGAGGTAAAAAAGAAAGAAAGAATCAAAACCTGTGAAAGTGCAAAAGGCTGCTGCACACTTATTGTGGCACTGGGTACTGTAGGTTTTGGTGGAGTTTGGGGGATTTAGTGGCCATACTTTACACTCAAACTATTAGAATTCTACCCCCACACATAACTTAATAGGTAAGCTAAAGTTTTTCATGTTGTGGTTATGTGTGTGTGTGCCCTGTCTAAAGTGATTAAAGGAGCCCATGACTGTATTTTCTTTGCTGCTGTATCGTGGTACACTGCAGCTGCCGTATAATTTCTGTGTCGCTAGAAGGATTGTAAATGCTTTTTTTTTTTTTTTTTTTAAGAAGTGGGATACTCTAACCTGCATTATGCTTTTTTGTTGTTGCCAGAAACAACAAAATGTTCAATTTTTTTTTTCTGCTGCAGCACTTTTCTCTCCCCCGTTCTTTTTCAGTATATCGTTGCTGTAAACTTCACTGGGTTGGCAGCCACCATTGAACAATAAAGCACTTATCAGCCTTTCTGGCAGCTTTTTTCCTGTCTTTAGTAAGACGCTCTCATATCCATCCCCACTCTCTCTCTCTCTGCCTCTTGATCTCTCTCTCTCTTTGATAGGCGAGCCATACGGGAATGCGCTCCTACATTTACAATAAGAACTCTGTGATTGGCTCACAGGCAGAACACTGCGGGATGCGGACATATTTCTTCAGTGCGGACACACAGGAGGACATGAATGGCTGGATCCGGGCCATGAACCAGGCTGCGCTGATGCAGCAGAGTCACACTATAAAGAGGTTGGTCTCACTCTACTGGGTCCAATTGGTTGGGCTTCTAGTATGTTTTCAGAAAAGCACAGCAACCTGTGAACTGATATGTCTTCAGATTATATCATAAAGGGAACCTGGGTGACACATGCAAAATCAACATCAACTAGAACTTTTGCTAGTGCATTATAATGTAAGGATTTAAGTACTCTGTTAGACAAGGGTCAGACACTTTAGTGTCCATATATTTCATTAATAAAACTGCTTTCCTTAATGGGCCGTATTTTAACATTATCAAACTTCAACAATAAGGCCAGCTGTGCTCACAAAGTAGACTTGTGTGCAAAGTTTTTCAAATTCATAATGAATGGCAGAAACACTTTACTATATAGTCTGAGACTCTGTAAATAGTGAACTGCACTATTATATAGATTAGCAGTCTGTACTGCATAGTTTAAATGATCTGTGCAATATTGCCATCTAGAGACCAAAACATGTCAGTGCCTAATTTTTTAAATATATTTTCAGAAACACTCAACATGCCATCATTTTGTTCTTTGAAATGAAACATAAGTTATGGTAAATGCATTTCAGAAAGTAGCATCTGTATGCAGTTTGTGAAACTGTAAATAACAGACTAGCAAAATCAGACATTTAGATGTTTAGAATGTCTTATTGCCTTGAGTGGAAGAAGGATAAATTATTAAGTATAAGTTGCAATGCATTAACAAGAGTGGCACATGAACCCAAACTATTTGATGAAGACAAAGTGACTGATATTACCCCAGGTGCTCTGGATTTGTGTCTCTGCAAATGGATTGCAAAATTACCTTTAGGACCACTTTAGATTAATTAGACTGTTCATTGTCTTCTCTGATTAATCCTGTGTGATCCCTTAAATCAAGAAAAGTGCTCCACATCATTGTAATACATGATAAAGAGGATAAAGTGGAGTACAGTTTGATTGCAACTGTATTTATTAAAATTTTTACTGGCAGGTTTAACCGTTGTTTAAATATATATATTATCAGTCCTATTCCACATCTTCACAGAGAGGTGGAGAAGCCAGTGAAAGCTGCACAAAAGGCAGTCCCACAGACCAACCACGTCCACATTAACCAGAGCTCATCTCAGCCAGAAAACGTTCACAGGACAGACAGAGGGGAACCTCAGAATAATGGTATCAGACTGGCTCATGGCGACGAGGCGAGGTATGGATTAGAGATTCAGGGGAAAACCACCCAGACAGCCCCACAGGAGAGAATAGAGAGACTGTCTCCAGATGCTGTTAATGGTGCTGTCCACAATAATGGACAAAAGACTGTAATCCAAGTGGCTCTGCCACCAGAACAAAATGGCAATCTTGTCTATCAGAGGGGTTTCGTTACACGGGCAGACACTGAGAAGCATGTGCAGAGGAAGAACACATTGGCTCAGGTGGAGCAGTGGGTCAAAGTTCAAAAAGGAGACCCCCCCAAGAGGTCAGTCTGACTTCACACAGTCAGTTTGAATCGATTAACATGTCTTTATAATAGCAGCATGACAAATGACAAAGAAACTTTGAGAGTATACCTCCCTCTAGTGGCCTTTATGAGGGCTAGTTTATTAGAATGGTTTAAATTTTTTATTGAATTTCTTTTTTATTTTATGTAGAGCAATATTTCTCATTGTGGATCTAATATGTATATATATATATATATATATTAAAAAAAAACCTTTATACACAGCTGAACGATTTCTTTGATTTTTTTTGTCTGTCATAGTGCTCCCCCTGCTGAGTACCACCTCCCTCGGTGGACTCCTCCTTTAAAGCCCAAATCAAGTACAGCAGATGTCACCTATCAGTCATTGCCAAAGTCTCCCCGTCTACCCTGTGGCAGCAGCTCTCCTCCAGCAACATGCAATCTGCCCAGCGACTACAAGTACGCCCACGACCGGCTCAGCCACTTCCGCATGTCCACTGACGAGCGAATGGCCACCAAGGAGGGAATGGTGTGGCAGCTGTATGAGTGGCAGCAACGGCAGCAGTTTCGTCACGGCAGCCCCACCGCGCCTATTTACACTGGCCCAAACTTCACAGACTCCTCATCTTTCAGAGTTACTCTAGAAATGCCACGTTCCATTTCTGTTCCTCCATCGCCATGTGAAGTCCCACCATCATCCTTCAAACCCCTGTCCCCACGCAGGCCACACACTCCTTCAGACAGACGCACAGTAAGGCCCTTGGACGAACTGGTACCGGGGGACAGCACAAGATCAAGCTCCCCTGGACATATTTGTGCCCATCTTTCTCAGGTAGCACGCTTAGTTAATTAGGTGCTTAATAGTTACTTTTAATACTAAAATACTGTTCAGGATAACATCAGAAATGCACAGAGTAATGTTGCATTCAATGAATAATAATAATTTAATATGCATTTTCTTTAAAAAATGTAAATACTCGTCTTTATCTTTATTCACTTCATCTTACGTTGTTTTTAAGATCTAACAGGTAAAGATTAACGCTGATCTCAGTTCTTTTTCTTTTTTTTAATCAGTATCAAAAAATACCATCCAGAGATTAAAATTCATTCTTTATAAGGGGACATTTATTAATTGGATGTTAACTATGATGTGGCATTCACAGTGATGAATGTGACCAATGTAATTTATTCCTTATAGCCGTGCAAACACATAACACTGCCTGCTCAGTAACATTTGTGATACACAAAACTACTCACTGTGGATGGAAAAATCCAGTCAGCTGAGTCTGTATTTAAACTGCTGGTCATTTGTCAGCCGGGTGGAGGAAGACAATATTTAATATAAAATACTGAAAAATTTGGTATGTGGTTGCTGTTGTGCTGAAAAGATTAGGTGGTGTATTGATTAGTCAATCATCAGAAAATGAATGGTGTTTTTAAAAAAAAAATCAGTTACTGGTTTAAGTTCTCTTGCTGCCCTGCCCTGCTTTGTTTTTATCTATATAAACTAAAAGTGTTTTGCCTGGTTGGTCACCAAAATAATTCAGTGACCAATCAACAAAATAAATGTCAGATTAACTGTGAATACTAGTTTTGGTTTCCAGCTAGTGTAATTAATCTATTTAGTCTATCTTAAATGTTGGGAACAGTGCCACTGATGTGGAAAAGAGGAGTGATGGTGTGAAAGGGGCACCAGTCGGTGTGTTCACACTCTCCCATAGTAAGCTTGGTTGGAGACCTGTCCATAGTGTTGGATGGAAAGATGAAAGTCCCACCCTTTATGAATTTATGTGCAGATACACAGTAATTGGGGCTTAAACACTAGTAATACTGTAAGACAGTAAACAGCAGTGGCCTGTCATTGACATGGGACTGAAGCAAAACTTAATGTTTCACATGTTCTGAGCCAAATGACAAAGGTCTCATTCTCATGGTAGCTTTGGATAGTGGATGTGAGGTATCACAACTTGGAGGATGTTGTGAGGACACCATGGGAAGATAGCACGAGGAGCATGAGAAGGCCCCGCACACTTTGATGCTCATGTGAATCGTTCGCAGATTCACACAGTCCACACCCAGGCCTATTTCACAGGTGGTGTGAGCATGTGTGAGTAAAAGCTCGCTCCTCTGCCGTTCCCCCCCAAACCGTCGTAGCGCTCAGACATCACCGCCACCGCCGCAGGAGACGAAGCCAAGGAGGACGTCCTGTAATCCACACCCTGCTCTGTCTCCCCACCACACCCTCCACATGTGAAAAAAATCTCCCTCCAAACCATCACCACATTTGCCAACACACACAACCCTCATAACCAACCCGTTGGCCTTACACAAGTAAACAAAGTGTTGCAGATGCTCTGTTTCCTCCATCATTCAACCAAGTGTCAGGACTCTAATTACAACCATAAAATACAGTGACGCGCAATTATGGAAAACCCTTTAGAGGATACATTTTTAACAAAGGTAGCCACAGTGACTATGCAAGGGAGCGATGTTTATGGGAACTGAATTTAGTGGGCACTGAACTTAGTTTTGGTGCACCCAGCATCTCTGAGGCTGATAGTGCTCTCTGGCTGGAGTGCACTTAAGTAATAGCGATCTGTATGCTTCTGTGGAATATCATTAAGAAGTATATTTTATTAGCAGCTAATCCAATTTGCCCAGGGCTTCTCAGCACCCTATAAACATCTCTACTGTATCTCAAACATCAGCAGTGGTCTCTTTCTTCTGATCTCGCATTTAAATAAAAACCCTATTATACAGCAAAAAAATTGTGGCATGGGAATCTCAAAGGGAATGGCTTACAGTGCTTCTCTTGCTAGTAGCAAACAAATGTTATTTTAAGAAAGCAGGTTTAGTATAATTTATGTGTAGTTAATTAAATCTCTTGTTGTTTGTGTCCTTTTAAGCTTCTGTAGTGGGCCTGGTTTTCGCTAATTCTGTGTGTTAAGCAAAAACGTCAGATTTTTTCCCAAGCCCTGTAGCATCTAAAAACTCAGGGCTCACCTTGTTTCGAATAAGAGTAGGAGTGATGAAAGGGAGAAAGGGATAGATGAAAAAAATAAATCTGCTGTGTAGTCAGATTTGTTTTGCAGACTTGGAGGCAATAGTTTAACTTTGATTCGGTGTGAAAAAGTGATCCATATCTCACTTACAACGCACTGTTGAAGATTATTTAGTAAATTAGATATTCTGTTTGATTTCATTCTATATGATCTGCATGAATAAGTCCATGAATTGCATTTCTCCACAGACTTCCCAAATAGAGAGAAGGTCCGTGCCAGCCATGGGCTACATCACACACACTGTCAGTGCTCCCAGCTTGCATGGCAAAACGGTATGATCCTCCATTACTTTAATGTTACCTACTTGGATCAATATTAAAATTGTCTGCTTTATAATATTAAGATGGTGTTGTAATAGTCTAGGAAAATGACTCCAGGTAAGAACAGGAATAACTCCCAAACATAATTAATGGGCTCCTCGGTGACATTGTCAAGATGCAGAATTTGTTTCAGTGTTTTAGTTCCTGACAGCCCTTCTGTTCAGGGGTCATCCTCACATGTCTGCATTTGATATTTTCAGTTATTATTAGGATACGTTGTGTTAAGGGTACATGAATTATCATAAATTCTTGCATGACTTCATGCATGATAAAGCATAAATTAAATAATTAGTGCATAATTTTGTGAAAATAAAAAATCTATAAAGAAAATACAAAGAAACTATATACAAATATGCAGAAAATAAAATGTATTACACAGCAGTAAATTGGATACATACAGAATTTATGCAAAATTGAGGCTGAATAACTTCAGAGTTTGACAAAAGACATAATCAAGGAAGGAAAAAAGCCTCTGAAGATTTCAGACTACACCTGAAATTGTTTAGTGAAAAAAGGAGTAATATTGTAAGTAATTGTGAGTAATTATAATTGTAATAAATCAACACAACACAACCTTATAACGTGAGAAACTGCACTTAATACATCATGATGGCAGCATTTAGAAATCAAGAGAATACACATTCACTCCCATTTTAGCCCATCCCACAAAATACAGACTTCACTATAATAAAAAAAAGACAAAACTGATAAAAACTCATGAATCAATTAATGCAACATTTTCCTGCCAGAATGCTGTTTTGAACCAATTACTCTTTATTTACTAATCACTCAAGACTCCTTAAAGTGTTTGTTCTATGAATATACCAAAAGTACGGAAATTTGTGTTTGCTCAATTATTTAATTTGTTGTAACAATATTTCGTGGCAATAAATGTCATACCATTGGAAAGCCTGTTTATTTCCTCTTAAATGGTGCCACATTTGTAAGGACAATGAATTTGTGGGTTGAGCAGCAGAGTTGAGTATGGGATTGTGCCCATGAAAAACATCTCTGCTAATGCCAAACAGTTAATTCTGCTATTGAGTCTTGCTTGGTGTAATTTATTGGATTGGATGATGGAAGTCTGCAGAAACGAGACATATTGGCACTGTAACAATTTATTCATTTAACAAACAGGGTCCTTAGTAGCAAGTGGAAGAACCATATGCAGCCACAACAGCCTGGCACATCCTCCTCATGCTGGACACCAGTTTGGTCACACACTGCTGTGGGATTGCATCCCATTCTTCAACCAGCATTAGTCAGCCAATGTGGTTGTGTTGGTCACTCTAGCATGAACAGCATGCCCAACCTGATCCCACAAGTGTTCTTGCAGGATAAAGTTCAGTCCCAGACTGTGGAGATATGGGAATGCCACTGGTTGCAAAATCTTATCTCAATATCTCTCTGCACTGAGATTGCCTCCAATGATGACAAGCCTGACTGTCAGCACCTGACACAACACTGGTTCATCCCTTGAGTTAGATGCCTTGTTAATGCTTGAATGATTCATAGGTCAGTGATTCAACAAACAAAAAAAACCATTCCTCTGAAAATGGTCAGGCACAAGGACTGGACTAAAAATGAGTGTAGAAGCAGCCAATGTCCCAAGAAAACCTGTGAAAGACCTTCAGAAAGCCAGGAGAACTATTGCTCAAGAACATTTTGAAAAATTTCTGAAGAAGTCTGGCTCCTTAGAAGTAAGATATAAAGAAATGAGGGGTGATTCAAGACTTCTGATTGTATGTAACAAAAGAAAGGGCAGAAAATTAGAATTTTTACACTATCACACAACATGAAAACACTGATTTCTGGAATATTTTGTCAGTGGCAGGGCTCATGTTAGATAAGGGTGAGCATGAGTTTCTGTTATTTAATGTGAATTCCTCAGTTTTTCATAAATTAATTAATGCTTTTAATGCATCAAGTTATGTATGAATAGGTGATAATTCATGTACCCATCACATAAAGCATTACATTATTGGAAGCAGCAGTATATTGGCCTCTCTGCCACTTGGCTACTCTAGCTCAGCCACTTTACTGCCCAGATAGTTATCAAATATTTTCTCTCATCCCTCTGTGCTTTCACTGGCCCCTACACCCGGGCTACACTACAGCCAGAGGAGCTGACTCTGCTCCTCATTCAGCTTCGGCGGCACCAGGCCAAGATGGCTGGTGCACATAGCCCCAGCAATGCATTCGCTCACCTACAGCACTACCAGCACAACGGCCTTCTAGGCCCCAGCATGCAGGTCAGGGACCCTCATACTTCCCTAATGCAGCCCACTGCATCCTCTGCCAGTGCATTGTGGTCCCCTGCTCCCCAGCCATTTCCATACATTACTACCCTATCATAATTACAGACTGTGCAGTCTGTTGGTTCTGCTTGGTGTCTTATTTAACTATGTTGACATGAGCTGTACTGTATTTATAGCTATACGTTAGTGTCACTCAAGCACCTTTTTTCTAAACTTGACAGAGCCTTGTGCGATTCTGTTTGTAAAAAGTCATATGCCATGTTCAAAGCATGTTGCTTGTGGCCTGTGCCTGTATTTTCTGCTTTGCTTTGTTTCACAGATGTATAACTCTACACAACCACAATATGAAAACAATGTCTAATTATTAGCACATATTTGTATTGACATTTCTGTGTGCTCTGATAAATGTTTAGTTCTGGGTGTTATCATTCTGAAGCAGCCATCGGGCCATAATCTGTATGAGCCTGTGAAGCAAGTACAATGCTGTAAGAGCAGCAAGGACAACTCCACCCAGTTTTTAACCATCCAACCATTCTCTGGCTATCCTCCATGCTTATGAAGAAATAAAAACTCTCAGTCTGACCACATGTCATGCACATGCCTGTGTTTCTCAGTTGTGCATAAGGTCATACATGAGACATTAAACCACATCAAAACAATTACTTGATTACTTAATTAGAGTTTGCCTGTAGATAAAAATACAGAGGTAGAAGTGCACTGTAATTGAGACCAAGTTAATTAAAGTTCTGCTAGTAAATCCTGAATGGCAAATAAAGGCCTTAAGTGTCATCTGATCACCCATTATCCTTTGCAGCTTCATTTCAAATGATTTATCTCTCCACTGCTCATTTAAAGGCTGATGATACTTACATACAACTGAAGAAGGACCTGGAGTATCTAGATCTGAAGGTGGGCCCCAACAAAGTAAATGCCACTTTATCCTTTTCATCTTCTTCTCCACCCCTCCTCTCTGGACTACAATCTCGTTCTCCTGTCGCTGCCTCCAACATCTGCCTCCTTGTTTCCCTCTTTTCCCTTCTTTCCTCTGTTCTGCGCTGTGCCTTTTGCTCTTTAAGATGGAATTAACATGTCTTTTAACTGTTTTCCAATTATGCAAATGATTAATTTGAAGATAAAAAAAAAAGCAAATTTTTAAAATCTTGCTCTGATAAATCCTGAAAATTGCCCATTGTAGCTGGCATAAAGTAATAATGATGTTGAAAGGTTGTCATGTTTTCCACTGGATATAGTGGGGTAATGACTGAGCCTCTGATAATGTTGAAGCTATTCTGAAGGGAGTTGAAGTTGAAGTACATGAGCTCCAAATCCCATATGAGTATTAAAAGTAATATCACTGCTGTACTGAAGCAACCTGGTCTCATTTAGCTATAAATTGAGATGTATCCTATTTGCACCTGTAGAAAGCATTCTAATTCTTTGGTGTGGTTAACATGGCTCTGCATTATTTTAAAAAAAAAAAGTGAGTTGAGTTTTAAAATGTAGGGAAGTCATCTAGTGATGTGCAGTACAGCTAGTAACACAGATTGCTTTCGGGTTTCGAAAAAGAGCCAAAGTATTGGCCCGGTGATCATTTCAGTACACGATGTGTTTGAAATCCCCACGTTATGTTTTGTTGGAATGTGAGGATGATGTGTATACAAAGTGAAATAGACCATTGTACTGTTTTTCAAATGGAATGCCATGCATCCCAGTAAATTATGCAGGATTTTACACATGAATCCCTTCATCCGATCATCCATCGTGTGATAAACACCATTGAGATTTTGAATTGCATGCTTATAAGCACTACTAACTGCACTGAATGTCTGTTTGAAATTAACTTTCTGCTTTTGTTTTACTTGTTAAAGCATAAAAGATGGCCTAATTAGGCTCATTAGGAAATATATTGACAATGTGATTATGATACAACAATTTACCTTTTAGGGTGGGTCATGGTTTTATGGCGGTAACTGCAGGAAATGGATGAGAATGTGCAGTGGTGTAAGTTCACCATGGTCTTCAGAAACTCCTGCAGACGATTAGTGTTGCACTTAATTAAAGCTGGCAAAAGGACAGACTGCAAAAAAATGCAGTCAAAACTTGTTTATTTTTCAGTTGATTTTTGCATAGCAGGTCCTAATTCGTAAGCACCCACGCCTTTTAAACTCAGTGCCCCAAAAATGAAACTGAGACTTTCTTTTGAGAACTCAAAGTTTCCAAAGCCAAGAAGAAATATGCTGGTGATCGCTGTAATAATTTTCCCAGACTTTATGACGATCCCTCCAAAACCACAGAATACATAATAAAACTGTTCTCACAGGCAGTGCAGTACCCCCACAAGCCTACTAATTGACCATGACATGTAAAATAAGTGCAATGTACCTTTAACTGAGTCTTCCATTTGCTCTGGTCCATACTGCTGTGCACTGTGTGCTGATCCTAATGTGGGCGACTTATGAATAATCAATGTTTCAGCTCCATGGATTACTAACTCTGACAGATAAGTGGCTGACAAATCTCTGCATTGTTATCTTGTGATCCTCTGGATGGGAGCCACAGACTGGCAGTTGTTAGATACAGTATACTATTAGACTGATATCAAAAATACAACAGAACTAATGAAGAGTAATATCAGTCTCTGTAATAACTTACAGCAGCAAGTATTTTTTTTAAAAAAGAATGAAAGGAAAAATATCAGTTACACTATAAAAACAAGGGATACAGTTAGAGCCTCATTTTTCAGTAATTTTGCCTCTTTGCATGACCACAATGGACTTTAAATCAAACAATAAAGATGTGATTGAAATGCAGACTTTCAGGAGGTGTGGTCCCCATTTTTCAGAGGCTCAAAAGTAACTGGACAGATTAACATAATTTTCATATATAAGAATTGTTTTTAATACTTGGTCAGGTGAGGCCTGTTCCTTATTATTCCATGACAAATAAGCTGACAAAATATCAGGAGTTTATTCCAAGTGTTGAATGGGGTCTGTACACTAGTATTCTCAATTAGGGTCCAAATACGTTGTTATTGCAGTTAAAGGAGGCTATCATTAGGCTGGAAAAAAACAAACTGAACCTATCACAGAGAAAAAACAAAAAACTTTAGGTGTTGCCAAATCAACAATCTGGTACATTCTCAAAAAGAAGGAATGCACCGGCCAGCTCAGCAACACCAAAAGGCTTGAAAGACACATTCACAACATCTAGCCAAGTTAAAAACACTCTTGAGGAGGTAAGTATATCATTGTCAATCAAGAGATACCTTCATGAGTGTAAATGTGGAGGTTTATTACACTGGTTACACACAAGAAAAGGAAGGCCAGATTAGAATTAGTCTAAAAGACCCTGTACAATTCTGGAGGTGGGGGTTGGGATCCTTTGTAAGCATACCACATGATCTGCCAAAAATGACAGAGGCAATGTTATGGCATGGAAATGTATGGTTGCCAGTGGAGCCGGATCACTAGTTCTTGTGACAGAAGAAGCAGAATGAATTCCGAAGTGTACAGGGCTATAGTCTCTGCTCAGATTCAGCCGATCGGGCGGAGGGTCACAGTACAGATGGATAACACAAAGGAAAAGAAATGGGATATACTTAAATGGTCAAGCCTCTCGACCTATGGGATAGGCTCCAGCCCTGCCGCAAACCTGAAAAGGATAAATGGAAGAAGATGGATGGATGGATGGTCAAGCCAGTCACCTGATCTCAACCCAGCTGACGATGCTTTTCAGTTACTGAAGACAAAACTGAAGGCAACAACTGAAGGCTGCTATATATTTAAAATGTCCAATACCTTCTAAGCCTCTGAAAATATAGGACTGTGTATAAAAAAAGGGCTGTAATTCTTGAACAATTAATGCTAAGTTTTTGTAAAGCTGAAAGTCTGCACTTCAGTCAAATACTGATTGTTTGATTCAAAAACCACTGTGGTGATGTACAGAGCCAAAATGGCAAAACTTGTTACTGTCCAAAAAAGTATGGACATACCTGTATAATAGGAATATGTGCTCCCAACAATAATTATTTAATTATTTTTATTATTCTGGTTTAAGGTGTTACAAGCGTGTTACAGAAATTTTACACATCTCAAACACACTCTCCATAATCTTTAGAGCTTATCCAGGTATAAACAGCTTATTTTAAAATTTCCCTTCTTTATCATGGTAATGGGCCAGCATATACATTTTTCAGATGATTAGACTGTTTTTTTCTCTTTAGCCTCTGTACTACAGCACATTCAGGTTGTAATAAAAAAATCAATGCTATATTAAAGTGTTAATTGTTATCTGTAATTTAAGTCATTTAGGGTAATTTTTGGTAATATTGAAAGATTTATGTGTGGGAAATAGTCCTTAACACATAATGATACCTTTGAAAGTATTCAAAAATAATTGGATACTTGACTTCTAAATGTTTCTTGAGCTCACAGTTGATTGAGAGTTGGGAGATACCATTTAGACTGCCGTGGAGATATGAGGAGTAAACAGGTGGCTGTTCAGGTGAAGAAGATAACAGTGATCATAATGGTTAACAAAAAAAACTTACCATAATAAGCATCCTGTAAATAGCAGCATAGGAGCTTTATGTTTTTTTCCAAACACAAAGCTGTAGAAACTCTATCTATAAATGTTTTAACTTAAGCTATAACAAGTTTTTATTTTTATTTTATTTTATCACAAATCAACTAGAAATATTAAAATAAAGGTATTCACATTTTTCACTGCAGATGTTAAATATTGTTAAATATTTTATTTTGTGTTATTGTTATCCATTTTAGGTTACTGGACGTGACAGTTTAAAAAAAGACAGAGCATCGAGGCCTGTGAAAATAGCAGAAAGTGATGCTGATGTAAGTAAATCATTCTGTTCCCAGGATTTACAAAAACAGTCAGATAAGCACCCTGTTTATCCTTCTCTTCTTCACTTCTGACAATCCACTACAGAGAAGCAGCTGACTTTAGTCTGACTTTACTGTGTGTTTTAGTGTGGTTTGTCCGTGTGTGTTCTTAAGTTGTGGTAAACAGAGGCTGCAAAGGGAAGGGAACGTATTTGCGTTGCAACACTGTGGGGACACCCATCCACGCTGCACAGTGAGGGCCTGAGAGTATCGACCACAGCTTTTATTTTCCTCCCTGCAATTTAAAGGGAAAAATACATGTAATGGGAGTTTTAGATGTTGAGCTGTTAAATTTTTCAGTTTGATTTCCGAGATTCTGCTTTTCTCATTCTTTGTTTTCTGCTGAATAGAGGTAAATAAGATGGATGTCCTGGCTTTTCATCATTAGCATTGTTCCACTTTAACAATTTATAAGAAATTGCCAGTAAATTTGTCTGAACAATGAATATTTCATGCAATTAAAAACAACAATATATGGCAGCGAAAAATAAAAACAGCTTAATTATTAATTGAACAGAATAATAAATAGATCTGAGAAGAAAAAAAACTGTTTTAGAAAGACTGTGAGCTAGGCAGTCTTATGTTGTTTTCATAAACACATAACCCATTTCTGGGAAAACAAATCTGTCACTCTCAGTAAACACGGCTTTCTCCAAAAGTGAATTGAAAATATGGATTCTTGATTATGATTACTCATAATGGGTATTACCAGATCTCACCCCCCAAACAAGATAGTATAGAGCCTTTTGATATCTGGCACTGCACTGATGAGAGGAATTCCTTTGAGCTTTGTACACAGATGAGCCTTATTGACAGGCTGAGAAGACTACAGTAGACGATCAATTTGTGTTATCTGGGTGCATTGTAGTACAGAGTTAAACAAAGACAAGAACGGGAGCGTTTACCCGTGTTGTGAAGCCGGGTAAAGAAGCTGTATCTAAAAATCCCAGCCACTGTTTTATCTCTTTATTTATTTATTTATTTATGTCAACACTCTGCGGTATTATCAGAAGCAATAGGAAGGACATGGATGTTATCCCGAGGTTTCCCGCAATCTTACTATTTCAGTATGTTTTTCCTTCAGGTGAAATTAAGTCGACTGTGTGAGCAAGACAAGATTCTACAGGAGCTAGAGGCCAGGATACGCACTCTTAAAGAGGACAAGGTTTTAGTTGTATATACCTTTTTGAACAGTATTTAAATGCGCACATCAGCGTATGTTGTTGTGTGGTCTATGAAGGCTACTTGTGTTTATGACCGCGTCTTTCATCTCCCGCTATAGGACAAGTTGGAGTCTGTGCTGGATGTTTCCCACCAGCAGATGGAGGAGTACAAAGATCAGCCAGCTCATGCTGAGAAAATTGCATATCAGCAGAAATTACTACAAGAGGATGTGGTCCATATCAGGGCAGAAATATCTCAAGTCTCCACAGTAAGACATAAAATTCACAAGTTCATTCTGATTGCAGCAAACACTACAGCCTCCTTCTTCAGTAAAATCGGCATACAGTACTGTGCAAAAGTCTTGAACAACCACTTATTTCTTTATTTGTTGAAATGTGCAGACATACATGGTAGTACAGGATATAAGGCAGAAACAGAGTTTGTACAAGTCTAATGAGCTTGAAAGTCAATATTTGTTGTGACCACCTTTATTCTTCAGCACAGCCTGAACCCTCTGAGGCAGCTTTCTTGTAATTTCTTTAAGTAGTCTTCAGGAATAGTTCTCCAGGCTTCTTGAAGGATGTTCAAAGCTCTTCTTTGGATGTTGGCTGCCTTTTGTTCTGTTTTCTGTCAAGATGATCCCACACTGCTTCAATAATGCTGAGGTCCAGGCTCTGGGGAAGCCAATCCACGACTGTTTGTGTTCCATTGTGGGGTTTTTTTTTCTATCCAGGTATGCTTTTATTGCATTGGTAGTCTGTTTGGGATCATTGTCATGCTAAAAACCACTGCCAATCAGATACTTTCCAGATGGTACAGATGGACAGAGCCTCCACCGTGTTTTACAGATGGCTGCAGACACTCAGTATTGTACCTGTCTCTTGACCTCTGCTTTAAATGTGGAAGATGATTTAAACAAAAAAAAAAATCAATTTTGGACTCATCACGCTATACTTTATACTGACTGTTGCCACTGATTTTCAGCTCAGTTATT
Organism: Australoheros facetus; assembly: GCA_030220045.1. Classification (NCBI taxonomy): domain Eukaryota; kingdom Metazoa; phylum Chordata; class Actinopteri; order Cichliformes; family Cichlidae; genus Australoheros; species Australoheros facetus. Next base: position 19,852 of record JASGAU010407952.1, read on the forward strand.
GTGTAGCCTTTTCTCAATGTTTCCCTTTCTTAAGAATGGCTTCTTGAGAGCCACCCTTCCATTGAGACCACTTCTGATGAGGCTTCAGCAAACAGCTGATGGATCAGCTGAAGGGCTGTGCATCTCTCAAGTGTGAGGTCTTTGCAGATCTTCATTCTGTTTCTTAAAGGCATGTGTTTCAGATACTGTTCATCTGCTACAATTTTTCAGGCCTGCCACTTCTTCTTTTGTTCTGTACTTGTAAAGTTTCCTCAAATTTTGTAAGGACACACTGCAAACTGTGCCGTGTTTTCAGGTAGTAGCTCTCTAGGAATCACCTAGATGGTGCAAAAATACTATTTTATGTCTGTGTTATCTTTGGCATTTTTCATAGATTCAACTAAAAGTCATATGTTTTTGTGACAGGCTGCTAGTAACAAAAAGCCCACAGATACAATTTTAAATTGGTTCTTTGCTAAGTTGTCTGGTATGTATAGACACACCACTGGTTCACCCTTGAGTTAGGGGGCTTTTTATGCTTGAATGATTCATGGGTCAGTGTTAAGTGGCCTAAAGAGCAAAAAACATTCTTTGAAAAAAGTCAGGTATCAGAACTGGATTGAAAATAAGTGAAAAACCAGCCAACTCGAGACTTTTTGCACCGTACTGTATATAGTGGGTCATTGTCTCCACGCAGTTTGTTAAATTTTGACAGGTAAGGTACTCTTAATCAACACTCTTACAGTAAGTACATGCCCCTACATGAAATATGTTTTATTGGTTGAAAACAAGCTGTTCACCGCTATTTTTAGTTGTTCCTTTTTTATGGTTTCTGCAACCGGCACAACGTTTCAGGATGACTGTCACTATCAAAATGAGTGCTTAGGGACAAACCTGCTGCTACAAAGTAACTCATGAGTACATTTCTCAGCCACTCAGAAAAAAACTCTTTGGTCAAAATGTTAAGTGCTATTCAAAATATTTAGTGCCGAAATGAGAATTACGAGTTTCAAAAGAACATTTACAAATAAACCGCAAGATTACATGAAAGCAAACAAGTGTATCTTTAGCTTAAGGTTTTTAGTTGTAGTCAAATTCTGTCAATGCGTACTGTAATTTAAAAAAAAAATCTTTTCAAATGATAAATCATCACTAAGTGACTCAAACACCTGCCCTGTACTACTCTTAACCGCAAGTCTCAGCAGCACCACTAAAACAGCTTTGGGTTCATAAACTAAGTACAGTACATGAACACTATTTCTTTTTCATTATAACACAGAGTGTGATATGTTTTGTTCTTTAGGAGATGGAGAATGCATGGAATGAGTACAGCCGGCTGGAGAAAGATGTGGACTGGCTGAAGTCAGCCCTGCAGGGACAGATGAACCGCTGTGAGCTTTCTCAGGTCTGTGGCTCAGTGATCTCCAATAACTCACACAAGCCGTCTCTCACTTCCATGGATGGGTGTGAGTGGGAATGAGCTACAGACTACTGATGTTGTATGCACAGACAAAGCAAAGGGTCAAGCATCAGGTTCAAATTAAAACCTGTAAAATCTGAAAACGTGTATTCATGTACCTGTGTGTGTGTGTGTGTGTGTGTGTGTGTGTGTGTGTGTGTGTGTGTGTGTGTGTGTGTGTGTGTGTGTGTGTGTGCGTGCTTGCTTCTGTGTTTCTCTGCAAGCAGCAAGAGAAGGTCCAGATAAGAAAGGAGCTTTGGAGGATTGAGGATGTTATTGCAGGCCTCAGCAACAGTAAAGCCAACTACAAAGTCACCATCTCCTCTGTTACCAACCCAGGTGAGGCAAACGCTACCTGGAGGTTCCATGTGTACAAAGCAAATCACATTTGCTGACTGCGGGCCTCTGTGTAAACCATGTGGCCATCCAACTGTATCTTCTCATTATAGCTTGTAGTTATACTTTTGTTACCAATGTCTTGAATGTTTCCTATAGAAAACAAAAAAATGCTGTCTTTACAGCGTGCACGCATGTGTGTGTGTGTGTATTGTTGTCATGTGTTCATGTACATCATATTCCCCAGAGAGGAAATTCGTGCCTTCAGTGTCAGTGTCATCAGTGCCTTCTCTGTCTGGGAGTGCATCTGCTATGGAGATGAGATTGTCCCAGCAGCAGCAGCAGCACAGCCCCCACCTCAGCCCCGGTAGCCACACCCCCACCATTTGCTCTAGTCCCAGCCTGCAGCCATTACACCACTCTACAGCCATCATCAGTGGGCCTAAATGGGTGAGTCAGTAAACTTAGGCTGGTTTCTGCAGGTTTGTTGAAATATATACAGTTTGCAATTGTGTGTTCAGCTTTGATTGATTAAGAATAATTCAGTCTCTATTTTTCCCCCCATTTTTTGCTAGTTAGAGTGGTCGCAACAACCCATTAATTTCCTTTGAAATTTGTCTGTTTACTCCTATTGATAAATTTATTGAATAAAGTGTCAGAAAATAGTAAGAAATGCAAACCACACTTTATAAAGTCAAGACAAGAAAAAAGTTGAGAAGATGTGACTGACATGCAATAAATACCTCTAGCTGGAATCGAACAAGGAAAAATGTAGTTATGGGCTGTAACCTTTCACCGGGTTAGAGGACTCTCATGGTTTTGTGTTTTTTATTAGTTCACAGGGTCGCCTCACAGCAAGAAGGCCCCCTGCCTGAGGTCTTTCTTGCAAACAAAATTTATTTGGGGCAGAGAAGTGGTAATGTCCTCTAACATCTGCTTAACTTTTCAAATTGTGTAACACTAATGTACAAAAGTAAGACTGGGGCCCCAATGCAGCGCCATTATAAAATAACTTTGTAAATATGCTACATGTGCATTCTAAAAATGTTGCATTTGATAATCTAATATAATAACATTACCCTAACTTTGCATGACATCATAGGTATGTTCAGCAGTGTTACTGCAATTTTGCAGAAAAGTCGTGCATGTGGTCGGGTTATTCTGCAATCCCATAATAATTTTGGAAATTACTAATTATGACCATATTCAACCTGTGCATTGCAGTTTACATGTGAAGACCATGTGTTCTTTCCCCTGTGTGGATTTGGTCAGAGGTCCCTGGTTTTCTACCATAATCCAAAAAAATTATAATTTTTGAATGGGTGCCCTATGTCCAAGGTGTACTGCACCCCTCACCCCATGTCAGCTGGAATAAGCTCCAGCAATTCTAGTTGGATAAGCGGTTACAAAAGTGGATGGATTATTGCTCTGAAAAATGATCAATGTGTGTTTAAAAGTTTAAACAATTTGGACATTTATTATTGGTATTTTTCATTCATTTACAGTATAGCCTGAACTGTTTATACCCATGTTTGATAGAAGTTCTACTGTAACAACATAGGTATGACTGTATAAGGCTACATAGTCTGTAGTGCTACTGGTTCAGGAAACCTTCCATTCATTTTGTTAATCGCAGTTCAGGGTCGTTGCAGGGCTGGAGCCTTTTTTTCAGTTGTTATAAGCAGTTCACATTTATTGTTTGCGCAGAATGAGGAAGACGTGCCTCCCAGACCTCCTCTACCTCAGCTCTACAGTCCTGATGAGCATCCCCCTGCTGTGCCTCCCTTGCCCCAGGAGACAACAGTTATCAGACACACCTCTGTACGTGGCCTCAAACGACAGTCAGACGAACGTAAAAGGGACAGAGAGACTGGCCAGTACACAAACGGGGATGGCAAGGTAGACAGAGCATGCATGTACTGCTATGTTTGCAGGTCTGATGAAATGCTTGCGTTCCATGTTGTTGCTAATTTAAATCTACTTGTATATGTCAGGTGGAACTCAGGCCTTTCCTGAGTGATCCAGAGCTCATGGGAGCTGGAGATGGCTCAAGTCACATTAGTGTTGTAACATCTGCGCATGATGGAGGTTACAAGACATTACCTAGCAGAGGTACATAAATAACAGAGTCAGTTCCTCCCACCAAAATGCATTACAATACTGTTAAAGCAAGGACAGAGTTTTAATATTTGTTGACTTCCCTTCAGGAATGGCTGGATCTTCACTTAGATTAAATCAGTCTTTGAGTATCTCCTCATATGTGACTCTTAGAAGGGCAACGTCAGCAGCCGGCATGAAGGTGAGGATCAGAATGGAGTGAAAGCAATCAAGTAAACCACAAAAAAGAGTGAATACCCTGAATTAGTAGAAACAGCAGATCCATAGACAGAGTAACATGTCACTCTGACCCCAGATGATATAATTGTAATATTCATTAATTGCATCAATAAGACTTAATTAAGTATTTCAAAGCCAAACCTATTCAATTTAACAGCATTGCACAATACTGTATAATATAATAATATAATAAAATGCTATTGCAATAATATTTCCAACAGTCCTCAGTCTTCTATCACTTGTATGCCTTCTGCTGCACAATTTGCTCTGGTCATCATCTTTCTCTCTTCCCACTCTGCTCAGGAGAGACCAAAAAGTGCCTTGGAGCGTCTGTACTCTGTGGACCCGGCGCAGCAGCAGCAGCAGCAGCAGCAGCAAAGGGGGAAGATGAGTGCTGATGAGCAGCTAGAGAGGATGAAGAGGCACCAGAAGGCCCTCGTCCGCCAGCGCAAACGCACCCTGAGTCACGGAGACCGCCACGCCTCTTCCTCATCGCGCACATCAACCTCACGGCCACTTTCAGCAGACTTGGGATCAGTATGTTACTAGAACAGCCTCACATGTCACACTCTCATGCATGACGACAGAAAAACTGAGAGTGGCGATCTACGGCAGTAATGCACGCCTTTATTCAGTGTAGTCTTCTCTGCTCCTTTTTGTTATGAACTTCATATTAAACCATTAAGTTAGTGGAGTATGGCAATTCACTGTATGGCTCTAACTGTGCTTATTCAGCGCGTGTTGTTTTCAGGCTTCCGTAGGTCTTTTTCACTGCAGACATTTGGATTTGTGAAAGTAGAAAAAGCAAAGAAAGAATCCACTCAGTTTTGCTGCAGACTTGGATACCTTGACAGAAATGTGTGTGATGTAGGCGGAGCATGTGGTCTCCTAGTGTCCTTCTGGTGTGCTTGTCCTAAATGCCTTTCAGTGAAAAAGACCTATACAGAAAAGTGGATACATTTCTGTAGCATTCAAAATACCACACATATATAACTTTTAATGTGTTTATAATGAGGTGCAGACAATAACATTTGCATTACATTTTTTTTCACAATATCTTTTAAAAAAAGAGATCTTGGCTATAAAACATATAACACATTAATTACCTCAGACACTGCATTTCTCCCATTTCTCTGCTATAGAGTCTAACTTTGCTTTACCCATCCTTTTTCACCATTCCTCACCGATCTTTTCATTTTTATTTCACAAAGCTGTGCTACCTTTAATTAGTTAGCTACCGCATCAATTTCTAACCCAGTGAAGTGTTTTGTGTTGTCAGATAACATCCAGTCCATTTATGTGTGTGTGTGTATGTGTGTGTGTGTGTGTGTTTGAGAATGTGTGTGAAACAGAAAGAAAAAAGTGCCTACATAGTACTCTACTGACCAAAACATTTACGTACGCTGAGCAATCCATTCTTAAGCCTACTCATGCCGACCTCATCCCACCATTTTTCTTGCCTGATTTTTTTTTTAACTTAAATGAAGATAAAACTGGATTGGAGTGTTTATGGATTGGGACTTACTGTTGCCCCATTTAACATTTTCTTGGACAGTGCTGATGTACTGATACTGATGACCCGTTGCATATCACTACATACAGCAGGTTAGGTGATTGCATCGTTTGCTCAGTGTTTTATCTGCTAATTACTGTTGGTTAGAGGAACCCTTCCTTTTACAAATGTGACTGCAAAAAATAAAAAATATTTTCTAAAGAAGTCATTGCCATGTTTTTTTTATTTTATTTACTGCATTTTTTTTCTCTGAAAATGCACAGCTTCCATATGTTTGATGAATTTGTCATCAGTTTGAGTGAAGTGCTGTGTTGTCGTCACAGGTGTAGAGCTTTAGCATGCTGTGTTTTGAGATCTTTCATATAAGCATGCATACTCATATATGCATGTGCCCTCTTTTTTTTTCTTTTTTTTTTTTACTTTTTCACACTGGTACATACACACACACACACAAACACATCCTTTGCTGTCTTTAATATCATGTTAGGATAGGACAGGTATGTGTTCCATGAAAATATCCATGAAGGCAAGTGAAACAAGTTTCACTTTTTCTTTTAGTCAAGAAAACTTGATGGCAGCACCCTGTCATTTTGTTTCACAGTCTACATTTTTCCTGTGTGCGTTGTCCAGTGGAAGAGAGAGCAGGAGTTTGACCTACAGTTGCTTGAGAGGGCGGTTCAGGGGGAGGAGGCTCAGGGAGTTAGGAGTGTCCAGGGGGAGGAAAGACCTCCAGAGCACAAAGAGAGACCCCGCTCACATTCTGATGAATGGCTGACCTTCCGCTCCACAGCCACAACCCCCCCTCCCACCCATGAGGTTGACCTAGAACCTCTGGACTATGATCTGGACCTTAACAAGGAGGTAATTTTTCTTTTTGTTTCCTGAACTAAGCAATACAACTGATGAAGTAGATGTTAACACAGGAAGGTAGACACAAACAGTGCCCTAGAAGTATAAAATGGGGCTTTGCACACCCCCAAAAGACTGGTTTTAAAAGGACATGAAATATCAGATTTTTGATAGTACACTGATTTTGAAATTCTGTGCTAGTCAAGGTGCTAAAAAAAATCAGCCAACAGGTGATTCTATTACCAATATATCTGGTTAATTTTTGTTATTTTTGATGTCACTTTTATACCAGCGAAATAAAGAAACTTGATTATAAAAATACTTAACTATTTCAATGGGACACAACAGATTTGCATCAGCCGCTGCCATCGGTAAATGTCGCCCTTTTTCTTGATTGGCTGATAGCAGTCAACATGGCTGACATTGGCTGACACTGATGTTCCACTGAAATTTTGATGAATCCCTAATATACACACCACCTCTGTGTTCTAGCTGTCCAAACCTCAGAAAGTGTTGATTCCAGAGCGCTACGTGGACTCAGAGCCTGAGGAGCCACTCAGTCCTCAGGAAGTGGAGGATCGTCATCGTAAGGTGGAGCGCATCAAAAGCATCTTGGCAAAGTCCAGGTAGATGAAGTGTAACTAACACTTAAGTTATATTGGAGTGCTGCTCTGCTAATTCTGGGGTTTTAGGAGAGCAAACCAGTGTGATCAGTTTCAGGGCCTTTGAAGGAAATCTTTCTCCCTACAGATGCATAGGCCCTGAATATGCTGGACTACAGTACAGCGAAAAAGTCTTGAGCTACCCCTCATTTCTTTATATTTTGTTTTCATGGAGTCAGACTTTATTGTTATTTTTTTAAATGATCTTGAGCAATAGTTCTCCAGGCTTTCTGAAGCTCTTTCAACATTGTTCTTTGGACATTGGCTGCTTTTTCACTCATTTTCAGTCTCGTCCTTGTACCTGACCATTTTCCGAGGAATGTTTTTTTGTTTTTAAGGCACTTAATGCTGAATCATTCAAGGATACAAAAGGGACCTAATTCAAGAGATAGCAAAGAACCAATTTTAAATTATACGTTTAGGCACTTTGTTACTGGAAGTCTGCTGCAAAAACACAATTTGTTCCATTTCTTTAGTTCAATCTGCAAAAGTACCAAAGCTATCACAGTTTGACAGGCATAAAATAGTGTTTTTGCACCAACAAAGTGATTCCCAAAGAGTTATTACCTGAGATATGCACATCATGCATTTCTCCACAAGGTGTGCACTGTGACCTTTGGAGGAAACTGGACAAGTGGAGGACAAAAGAAGAAGTGGCAGGCCTAAAAACATCAGCAGATGAACAGTATATGAAAGTCATGTCCTAAAGAAATAGGAAACAAATCCAGCAAATGATGAAGACTCATCAGAAATGGTCTCAGTGGAAGGGTGGCTGTCAAGAAGCCATTCTTAAGGAAGGGAAACAAGGAGTACAGGCGGAGGAATACCAGGTGCAAAAGAACTGAACTGAAAATCTGTGGCAACAGGTCTGATGGAGTGATGAATCCAATTTTTAAATGTTTGGATCAAATCATCTTCCATATTTAAGGAGAAGATCAGGAGAAAAGTACAACAGTGAGTGTCTACAGCCATCTGTAAAACACAGAGGAGGCTCTGTGTGACAGTGAGTGGAACAAATGAGTGGATGAGTGACAGTGAGTGGAACAAAAGTCAACCAATATCCAAAGAAGAACTTTGTCCTTCAAGAAGCCTGGAGAAATATTCCTGAAGACTACTTAAAGAAATGATAAAAAAAAGCTGTCTAAGAGGGTTCAGATTATATTGAAGATAAAAGGTGGTCATACCAAATATTGACTTTCAAGCTTGTTATAATTCTACAGACTCTGTTTTTGCCTTATATACTGTATTTCTTCACTGGAGCTCTCTGCACCTATTTCACATTTTCCTGGCAAAATATAAAGAAATGAGGGGTGGCTCAAGACTTTTGCACAGCACTGTATATCTCAGGCTTCTTTCTGACCTCCCTGGGCATGTGACAAGTTGTCAGTCCTTTCACATTTCTATGGTCTGTCATGTTTTTACTTCTTTTCTGGTACAGTGTGCAAAACCTAGCGCCAGCGGTGTCTGTGGAGAAGCCAGAGGTTGGGCCAGTGGCGCTGGACTCAGCCCTGCAGGAACAGGAGAGGATCATCACCATGTCCTATGCTCTCGCCTCAGAGGCTTCGCTCAAGAGCAAACTTGTCGCAGGTTGGTCGTTTATCTAATTTGAAACTATTATCTGACTGTTTCAGCTTGTAACTTCTTTTAGGTTATATAGCTTTGCTTGGTAAGTGGACTGTGAAAAATCATTCCAAGGAAACACTTAAAGAAATAATTACTGTATTTGTCAAAAAAAAAAAAAGAAAGAGAGAAATGCTGACAGTTTGAGTGGAACTCCTCCTGGGGTCCTACTGACATATTTTTTTGGTGAAGAAGGGATAAAGAGAGGAAAGCAGCCTTTCAGGAATACTGGATTGATGAGAAGGGGCGTAAGGTGCAGAGTCAAGCAATAAAGCTGTTCATTTCCTAATAAGTGAACATTATTCCTTACTAGGATCTCAGATAGTCTCTAATTGCAATCCGTGTAGGATCTTTTAGGCTGGGGAGGAATCGCTTGATGAGGCCATTTTGTGATCTGATCAATGACCCAGTCAAACTCTACTCTACATCTGCATACTGTTGCTGCTGCTTTGAACGTAGCTCTGAACCTGCATTAAAGACACTGCGCCCACATCTCATCTCTTTCATACTCTACAGCAGACAGGCGAGTTAATTTTCACTGTAGCTGCAGCAGATTGTCAGTCTGCCTGCCTTGTTCACGCACACACACACACACACACACACACACACACACACACACACACACACACACACACACACCTATGCACACATATATCTGTCACACACCGTAACACTCAAGCTGTCAGCGTGTGTGGAAGTTTAATATGCACAGTGAAGCAAAGTCAACAATTATAACATTATTTCCAGCATAGAGAAATGCCAGAGAATATAACTGGTGGCATCTTGTCAGTGGAGACTGAATCAATGACTTTCTCTCCCTTTGGTGTTAAAGTGAGGTATGTTGGTGCACTTTCAAATCCCCGAATTAAAAGAAGAGTCTTTTCCATCGTATTATGCATGAGAGACATCAGTAATGCCGCCATAAAAGCAGGAATATTCGTCACTGCAGTTACATGTGGTATATATTAAAAAGGTGTTTTGATTGTTGGATTTTCTTAAATTCCTCTTTTATTCATTTGGTCTTGTGTAATTACTTGTCAATAATATTGAAACAAATCTGTAATTTTGTGCAGGGAAATTATTAAGGATCTACAAAATAACCTTCCTTGTGTTGTGCCTTTTGTTTTTTGATCAAATGTCCAAGTAATGGAAAGTCCAAACCACAGCACTTACAAACCAATCACAATAAGCCTCAAAGAGCTGATGGAGCATTACCTGTAGGCATTTACTACAGTTTTTATCAGATATCTTTAAATTAACTGCTCTACCTGAAGCCATGTGCATGTCATTCAATTTGCATGGACTAGTTCTCTATCATAAGGAAGAAACCTGGTAAAAACAGAAGCCCACAACTTAATATGCTGTTGAGATATTTTTATTGTACATTTGATCCATACTCATGGACATTTTTTCCTGATTTGGGAAAGGGAACCATTCATGCCAAAAAAAACAAAAACAAAAACAAAAAAAAACACAAACAACAACAATGATGTTGAGGAATTTATTTTTGATGCTTCAGTTTTAAAAAAAAAAGCCAAATTTCTGCTGGCCGAATAGAATAGAACAGAATAAAATAGAATGCCTCTTTTTGTCATTAGAACATATTTTTTGATGCTTAATTGTGTAATCATTAAAGTTTGGAAAATATATCAACAATCTGGATATTGTTGTGATTCTTTTTATTAGACAAAAAAAAAAGAGAAAAATATAAGCAGATGAATTAAAAATGAACATAATTGTCACAGTTCTAACCTCAGTCCTAACCTGGTTTTAATTGCGTATTTAAAAAATTACAATTACATTCATTCAGGGGTTTTTTTTTATGTTTGCATTTCCATCTACATTTACAGATTTCTTTAGTATCTTTCACCAGATGTACTACGATTTAGCGTTGGGTGTTATGTTTATTTGCAGAGACAACAGAAAATTGGATCATAGATGTAGATCAGGCAAACCTGGAAAAGCTTACTATTATTTTGTTTACTATTATTTAAAAGTAGCAAATTACAAGAAAAAGTTCTAAATTTTTGTCTAAATGACCAAAAATTTGCAGAAATCACATCTGATCCAATTTTTTTCTAAAAATGTTTTCAACATTGAAGATAACAATATAAAAAAAAACATGAGCAGCGTTAATGGACTAATCCACATGTCCAATCCCAAGTGTTATAGATGCACAACATAGAAACTGTAAGTACAGTTAAATAGTTTCATACTTATATATAATATAAATATGAAACTAGGTAACTAATTTGGCTTCTAGCAACCAATGTTTCCTCTCTCTTTTTTCCCCCTCTCCTCATAGTTCCTCCACAGGTTAACATCCTTACACCTCCTCCCCCACCCCCTCCTCCGCCGCCTCCTCTTCCTCCTGTATCTCTGGCGCCTCCTTCTCCTCTAAACAACGGGATTCACTACACATTTGTCTAATCAGAAACATAAAGTAAGGCCTAACTGCATGTTTTATGGTGCTAATGCTTCTCACTAACTCCCCCAAAAACAAGGGGTTCCTGTGTGCTTCGCACCTCGCCGCATGCTTACCGCTCCAACGTGATTGTCGGAAACACCATCTTCGCTAGGTTAGGGAAGCCCTGCCTCTGCTCCCATTATAATCAAAACAAACATCTGCAGGCAGTCTGCTCATCCCACTGTGATAATTGTGTGTAAAAAATTTTTTTGTACCACTGCCAAAATATTTATGGATGGCTGTGCAAAGAAAGGGCTCAAACGAACATGACTGTTTGTAGCATTGTGTATAATTAACAAAAGAGACACCTTTTGATTTAGCACCTTGACAGTTCAGCAGTCAGCACAGCTGCATTCCTCTGCACCAATTAGCTCCCCATCTGTAGCCTGGCAGCAAAAAAAAAAGAAAACTCTACATATCACTGATGTTACTGTAAATGCAGAAAGAAATCTTGTGTCATTTTACTGCTTTATTAAAAAAAAAAAAAAAAGCTGTCCATCACTTAATACTTGATACCATAAAATGTTATTTCCTATTTTTAGTTATTTTTGCTGTACAAGCATCAGCCTTCTTTTGACAAATACATATAGATTAAATTGATGTAGATTAAACACACACAAAATAATCAGCTCCTGATAAATGAGCGCCCACACTAACAAACATGTATTTGAGCTTTAACCTGCAGAGTAATGCAGCATTAATATCATGTTGAAAGCATGAAATAGCTTCTTTTCAGATCTCTATAATGTGGATGTGAGACACTATCTTCTCATGTCACTGCACGCTTTCTTTATATCCTGGGTTTGCTTTCAGAGGTGAGCTTTAACGTGCGGTTGGGTTGTAAAAGTTTAGAAAAATCCACACTCACAGCACGTCCTTCTGCACAAAAGTCCTTTAACAGTTTGCATGTTAGTTTCAGTTTGCATGTTGGGTAGTATGATATGAGGTTATGCATGCACCACTGTGAGGGAACTCATTCATTTATAGTATTTACTGATTATAGTATGGATTTCACTTCTGACATCTGATAATATGTTTAATGGTTGTCCTCCAATGTGGCCTTTAATAATGTGCAGGTATGTTACATCCTAAAGAAAAAATACTTATTGAGAAATAGTAAAAGTTGGGACTGTTAATTATCTTTCTGGGATTCATTCAAAGCTCTAAACCAAAAAAGAGGAAAAAAAAAAAAAGAAAGAAAACTTTGGCATTATCTCATTTTGTATTTTGTTTTTGTTTTTGTTTTTATCTTGTTTCTGATATTTTCTTCCCCTGTTCTTACTTTTTCCTCTCTTTTATCACTTCTCAGCTCAAGCAATTTCTGGACACTAAGGTGCTATTTCACAGGGACAGCAATCTACTGGATTTTGAAAGAAAAGAGGATTTTTTGTGATTCGGGACATTTTTTTTTATACGCAGGAATAGAAAAATGGTAGCAACACCTTGAACTTGCTCTCCGAGATATATGCAGCAACAACTCACTGAAGTGTTTCAAGCTGCTGAAGGCAACTCTCTTTAGAAAAACCGAGGACTTTGCTATGGGAGCTGCTGTGCTTGCTAAATATGGAAATGTCTAACAAATGTTAATCTCATAATAATAAAAATAATATTTTCTACAAGTTATTGCACTTTTAATTGTGCACTGTATCATATTTTCAAGACATGACTGAATTGCTTTTTTCTTGCAGTGTGATCTCAACTGGAAACTCAACTGGTATGTAGCGCAAAGAGGTACTAAATGCGTCATGATAATAGTATTTTTGTCAGCACTCAGATAATATTCTTAAACCAAGCCACTTGAAATCCCATATGTATGTACTTGTAGCACTGCCAGTCTCCTTTAGGCTTGCCAAACGAAATTTTATTTTTGCTTACATCAGGATGAAAATAACCTCAGACATATTTTTTGTGTGACTTGAGAAGGTTGGCCAATGGAAATTTCTAAAAATGTGAATATTAAAGTTATTAACACAGCATTTGCTTTGTCACGTTTTCATTTGAGTGATTTTAGTTACTTCAAATTTATTTGAGTGAGTTGAACACCTCAGCCTTTAGACGGCATCCAAAAGTGTAAAATTCTTTTATTTTTGAAAGGAACTTTAAAACTCTTCAGCTGTTTTCACGGATGCACTGCAGCCCTGGACTTCTCCAGACATAACACAAAAACACAAGTGTCTGCTGGAGTCGGCTCAGACACCCTGATACACTTGGGCCCCTGTGATGTTCGATTGTGCCTCTGTGGAGAATACCTTTTTCTTGCAACATTATCCAAGAGTTTATGAATGAAAACGACTTACGACCATTTCTCTCCCTGCATTAGTGATGCAGTTCTTTGTGACACAGCTGGCAGCGCCTTTTGATGTTATGCCAGATGTCAAAGCTCGGTGGTGTGTGCACCCAACAAATCAACCCACTGCAGACATACTAGGGTTAAAGCTATAATCCTAAAAGTCTCCGGTAAAAAGAAGCTACCGCACTGTACAAGACAGAGTACCTCCAACAAAAAAAAAAACAACAAGAAGCTAGTTTATCTGATAGCACAGTAACACAGGTATACCTCCACCGCTAAGAGTTTGACAGCTAAAGCTTACAAAGACCTCACATAAACTTCTTCCTGAGACAGACAGTTTATTCCCACCCTGAGAGTCACTGGGTTCCCTGGTCCTTATCATCAATGTCCTCTGCAGGAGCAAAGCAAATTTTGTGACTTTAACTTTTAACCTGAAGAAGCCTTTGTTCTTTATTTGATTTCACTGATGCTGCTTATTGACGGTATCTTTATTCAAATCATGTACAAAGGAAAATTACAAAATATACACTCTTCATAGCTCCCAGATTCTCTTTGAACCTTCACATTGATTGCCGTGACCTATTAAACTCCATTCTATTATTTTAAAAGGGAACCAAACTATGGAATGCTCAAAGGAGGTGAACTTCCAATACAAAAAAAAAGAGAGAGAGGCTTCTTGAAATGTTTCTTAAGTTCAAAGCTTTTTCCATCTCAAAAGGGCATTTTTAATTCCGTGTATTTTCAACCAAGAAGGTGGATACTAATAACTCTGGATTCTGAAGTACAGAATTCATATCTTTAAATCATGAACTATGTCTCCATTGCAATTGTAAAAGAAACCTCTGAGAAATACATGTATTGAACCGAAGATTCAAAAGGAAAAATAATACAGAAAATATGTTTTTAAATGGAAAGCGCAACTGCGCTGTTATTACCAAATACTGTGGTTTTCAACACAAATATTTATTACATTTATCATGAATCATCCTTCTGCGGTCACTAGTGGGATACAATGCACATACACTTTGGCCTCGCCCTCCTTTACGTAGGGAGCCTTTGTGTTGTAACTCCCTCCCGAGTAACGTCTTTATCTTTAATTGAAGAGTAATTACTTTCACTCATCCGCATCGTGGTGCGCTTTGAAAACACCTGAGAGAGAGGATGCACCCTCCCTCAGCAGCCACATCCTCTCAGCTTCCATCTCTCCTCCAGGATCAGGGCCCCACAGAGCTCGCTGGCCCTGGTGGCTAGAAGACCAATCAGATCCCCTGTTCTGCTTATTTTGCAATAAGATGGGATGTTTTCCCCTCCTCCTGCAAAAATTCGCCGAAGACCCTCCACTGAGAATTGTGGCATTTCCATGTATTGACGTTTGGCTGGCGGTTCATATACATTTGTTATTCTATGCTCTGGACTTCAAAGAGAATGAAAGAGGGCCTATTATGCTAATTGGGTCCTGTTCTGTTAAACGCAATCAAGGCCTCCCGCATTAATCCTTTACTAAATACTTACTGGCTTCAGAAGGGATTTTTTTCAGAAGGAGAGAAAGAGAGAGACTGCTGCTCAGTGTCCTGACAGGGATGTTTGTTAGAGAGCAACTTTTAGAGTACAAGAACATAAAATGACTCATTTCAAACCCTGAAGAAAAAGAGCCACATGTGAGTGTTTAAGGTATGCTTCAGATGACACTGATCAGGTTAAGACTTTGACTTTTTCTTGCTTTTTTGAAAGGCCTTTGCTTGAAAGAGACACCATGCTGAGGGGTCTGACCTTGTTCTCAGGTGTATGTTGTTCACTGCAGTGCACAATGCATTCACAGTTTTCCTATGACATGAAGAAGAAAGGAGAAATCGACCTGTGATTCCCAGTGATACCTATTTAAATCACATAAATATTATTGTTATAGCGAATAAGATTTAGACTACAGTGGAAAACCCAGCTGGCGCCTCCTTTGCACACTGTGGGGATCCAGATTGTAGTCCAATTGTACAAATACAAAACCAAGAAAGCCCATGCAATAGGTGCTTTGATTTCAAAATAGTATTTTATGCTGTTTTATCATTTTCAAGTTCCACATACGGTACATTTTTTAATATGTAAGAAATGGAATTTGTTAAATAATTGAAGAGTTAGGAATCACTGAATATTCTTCCCAACGTGTGCGCACGCTATAAAAAGAATAGAGGGAAAGCTGAATTACATTCATGCTGAACCACACTGGCCTTGCTTTCTCCAAAAAAGAAAACAATACCTATTTCTGAATTCTTTTATGATGAAGTCACTTTGTTGGTTTTTAAAATGACAAGGTCATTGGGGAGGTACAAATACTTATTACATATTGAATCATTTCTTTATTGGCCTATTATAGAGAACACAATTCCTCCAAAATGAATGATTAACTAAGTTGAAAAGGTGCTGTGTAACGCTGAACAATGAATTAATCTCATGTTTCCCTAAACGGAAGGTTTTTACAATACCTACAGTGAATTGGGTTTTTGTACATAAAAGCAATTGCTTTGTAAATGAACCAAATGCCCCTGGGCTTCATCTTTAGTCTAGCAGCTCCATGCACACATACACACTAAAATGAGTTCAATTTACTGCATTCAGTGAGAAGGCTGTTCATCTTATATCTCCAGCTCTACGTAACAAAAGAATCACAACATGTCACCCTTTTTTTTTCTTAATCTGTGGGCATAATATGAATGCAATGCAAAGACATTCACTTTGCTGCTTGTGTTGCAGTGTGTTTTACTGAAAGACATAATAGTTGTATTTTTTTTGCAGAAGAAAAAACATCATTCTTCTAGGTATTTACACATAAATATTATAACCTCACATAAAATACATATCCAGATTTCTGACTGTACCTTAAACAAGAGAATGTAGGTAAATGAGCTCAGAAGTACTTTAAATATAGAATACCATATATCACTGATACATGAGTTTATATTTGTTGTATGTGTACATTTGTAGCATTGTTGGCACAGGCAGCTTGATGATGTCGCTCATAACTACATCATTAGAACTGGCATGTTGCACTCCTTATTTCAAAATGATTTATCAGGGATTCGCTGTTAACTTGAAAGGAAATATTAGATCCTGACTAAACTTTGATGAAATCCAGAGTTACAAGGAAGAGATTTGGGTCAACTAATGAGAACAGAGCATCCCACGTTGCAAGTCCAGTTGGGAGAGAGATCATTTGCATGTATGCAAATAGTGTTTGAGTTAATTGCGATAGCTGGCATTCAGCGAGCTATGTTGGTTGTGCGGACGTTAGTCGTTTACAACTGAACCGTGTCGGTGGTTTTAACTGTGGGAGTGACGGTCTCACTACTTGTTTATTTCTTGTGTTTTATTGTGAAACATTTTGTGATTTTTATCTGTGAAAAGTGCTATAAAAACATTTTACTTACTTATTGGTAGCAGGCAAGGGTCTTCTCAGAAGTTACTGACACTCTTCTAGCAGTAGGTTACACATTTACACTTACACTTTATAGCGCATACAACAATGTTTCTACATAAGATCAATATAACCTGTATTAATATCTAGAAAAAACATTTCAAGCGTAAATGAACTGTGCTCATTGCTACATTTTGGAGTTGCTTAATGTGCTCAGTGTCACGAGACAGCCAGCATTTACTTTTTTACCTGGACCACCTCACTTCCCTTGTCATGGGGCAAATTAAAGGGAAACACTGATGCATTCACTAATGCTTGCAAACATCTTGTAACTGCATAAAAATGAAAAGCAAAGGCATATCTGTGCACCTGCACATTTCTAAATTTAGGCTGGATTAGGATTATATGAAGGTGAATATATTTTAATGTTGTTTTAGCAGCCTTGATCACTTTCTAACACACACAAAAAATATTAACGAAATCATTGTATATTACCACAGCTAGGTCTGAAATTAGGCCTATATACACAGTTATCAAACAAATATTACCCATTTACAGACCTGTTATGGGTGTAGATATTAAACTGGACATCAGTAAATGCTTGAAATTGCTGTGTATCTACATATAACTGCAACAAAGTGTGCTTTAAATACTTATTGTGTGTGTACTGCTTATAAATATGGGGTTAAAATAAACTGCTGAATATCAAAGGAGATCCTGTGTCCAGATACAGATTTGCCTAAACTGCTTTAGAATTAAAGTAAAGGGTTTAAAGTAGAACTTTTAAAATCTTCTTCTTTTGGAATTTAGATAATTATAGGTACTCATTGAGATACTAATGACTGTATTCCTAAGCATGAATCAGCTGCACACCTTTGAAACCTCCTCTGGTTGCAGNCCCCCCATCTTCACTCACTGACTGAATGGTGTTCTCTAATTAACCATGCAGAACAGGAGAAGAACACATGTTAATTTAATGTAACAAAAATGTTGATTTTCATGCACTCTCCTTTTCAAATATTTATGGGCTAGACTTGAATTTCAAGATGCATCAAAGACTCACAGGGTATGCAAATGTGTCTGCCTTACCCCCCAACAAGTTGGACTGTCTTTTGCTCTTCGTGCAGGCTTCATGCACTACCATCTGAGCTATAAAGAGGAAGCCATTACAGTCACCTCTGTAAAAATAGTAGCCTATATTTGTGTTTAGAGAACTATCTGGCACTTGCTGGCACCTGTTCAGCTTGTGCACAATCATCAGAGCAAAGTCTGGAAATAAATACCATGTTAAACAAATGTAATGACTCACACATTTTACACCTATTTTTTTTTTCTACTGACAGACTCAGAGTGTGACTTTTGAAGGAAACAACAATGGAATTCAGTGGTAACGCTGTTGTACTCTGCATTGTTGTTTGACCTCACAAAGACAACCTGTTTGTGTGTAAATTGATTTATTTCAGATTTCCTTAAAAGTAGTTTGAAGGAAATTGTTTTACTGCTAAGATGTGATCTTTGAAATGAACGTGCACCAGCTATGTTCACTGTTAACCAAACGAAAATTTTATGTTCAACTTAAAAAAAAAATACAATAAAATAAAATTTAAGGTTTTGTCCTACATGCACTGATTGTCCCTTTTCCAGATGTGATTTCTTTTTTTTTTTTTTTTTTTGGCNGGTCAGCTTCACACAGTGTCCAAAAGGTGGCGCATGAGACTCATCCAACACACGTTCCGGTGCGGGCGGTGAAACTCCGTTCCTTAAAGAGAGTACACTAACAGCAGACACAACATAGAATTATCATGTATGCATCTGAAAAACACGGTGTCAGACTCTTATAGGATCATATGCAATTTTATGATACAAAGTTTTTCACTCTGTATGAGTTTTCCTATATTACATTTGGTGATGGGTATCAGATTCTTATAGTTTAGCAAGAGGCGCTCTGTCACAACTGAAAAGTTTCATTGTTAAAGGTAAATCTTTCTTTCTTTCTTTCTTTCTTTCTTTCTTTCTTTCTTTCTTTGTAGAGAAATGTAAACTCAGACACAGCCGAAAAATAAGTTGATACTTAACTTACAGGCTCCTGGTGTTTTGGAGATTCAACAGAGAAATGCATTTACGCACTGTAACGCGGACGCGCGCAGGAGAATTTTGAAGGTCTTTGATGTAGATGTGATGTGCTTTACTTCACCTGGAACAGAAAGAAAAGGGAAGTCAGACGCTCAGGTCTCAGATCTGTCGCGAAGTTGCGCTTGTGTATTCTCTCTCTCTCTCTCTCTCTCTCTCTCTCTCTCTCTCTTTCCCCATCTCTCTCTCTCTCTCTCTCTCTCTTTCCCCATCTCTCTCTCTATCTCCGTCTCCCTCTCTTTCTATCTCTGTCTCCCTTTCTCTGCCTCCCCTCCTTCTTTCAGCTCAGCTCATGTCATTCTACAGTTAACAATCAGAATTTTTCCTGCTGTCTCCTCTCTTTGTAAGTAACTTTCTCATTTCTATTGTGTTACATTTATGGCATGTTAACTCACGGACTTCTGCCTTTTCTCTCTCTCGCTCTCTCTCGCTTTCTCTGCTCGTCACAAAATGTTGCTGATGTTTTATAGCTAGAACTTTCCTGTCACTTATCTCTTTAAAAAAAAAATTTGTGCACGTTTCTATCGAGATTCCTTTTGAATGATAGCTGTGGGCCTCCTCCAAAGCCAGCTGATTATCTAAAACACATACTCTGTTCATGACAGATAAACGCCTCTTTGTAAAATCTTGTGTTATTGCAAGTGATCTTAGCCTGTAAGGTGCCAGTCGCCAGTCTATAATCGTTTGCTGATTCTGTTTTAAAATTTGACATCACGTATTTAAATTGTCACCTGTCCACCCTGGTAATCAATGGCTCTACATCAACGTGCCGATGCTACGTAATGATTATTTTATTTTTAGCTTCTGTGTTTAAAACGTCACAACAGATAAACTAAAACTACATAAAAATGTATTAGTTTATGAAAGTAAAAGTTAAATGTAATGCCGGGAACAATTTTCTACAATTTTCTAACGTTAAGCTGGTCAATATAAAAATATGCTTTTTTAATTATTATTTACACAATAATATATGTGTATAAAAATTCTGAAATTGCTCTGTAAATTTAAATATGACGACCAGTCGTAACTGCAAGTGTTTTATTTTTGACATCAAAATATAATCATTCATTTATTTTGCAATAAATGTCGTGATAAGACGTCTGCATATGGTGAATGATAGTAATTTTCAAATCTACACAAAAAAAAAAGAAAGAAGAAAAAAACCCTAAAATGCATAACGTGAGATCCAACCAATTAAATTTGCAATAATGTGAAGAAGATGCTGGAGCCTTCTGGGTGGCGTGGAAATCAAAACTGCATATATGACACCATTTTTTTTTAAAAAGTCATAAAGAACACGGAATCTATTGCTGGTATATTTTAAATGGTGATTAAAATAATACAAACACATGCTGCTGTATCCCAAAACTTAATCAAGGTCAAGAAAACGCCTCTTACAGCGTTCCGCTCACCTGTCCTCATCACCTATCCTCGCATTTTCCTCTGAAGAAATAATAGTAATGAAAATAATAAACTTTCATTGAAGTGGGGGTGGTCGCTGAATTACTTGTTTCCTAACACAAATGAAAAAAAGTGTCACTGAAGTGAAAGTGCAGCGACTCTGGGGTGGAAAGGTCGCCCTTAACTTTTCAGTTGTTGTGTAGCTTGTAAGTGATGCTAATATAAGTAAGCTTATTAAACTTACTAAAAGCGGGCAGTAGGCTAACAACCATCCTCCCTGTCTCCACTTTTATTTCGCCACCTCTCTCTCTCTCTCTCTCTCTCTCTCTCTCTCTCTCTCTCTCTCTCTCTCTCTCTCTCTC
>JASGAU010407953.1:0-14658 GCA_030220045.1 Australoheros facetus
ATATATATATATATATATATATAAAGAAGAAATAAATAAAAACAAAAATAATGCATGTCCTGCATTCAAAATACATAAATAAAAACAAAAATAATGCATGTCCTGCATTCAAAATACTATGTAAAAGTAAATATTGTTAGTGAAGTAAAATTTTGTCTTTGCCTGATATATTAATGCATAAGACTGCTAATACTGACACATCAGTGTGTATAAGTAGCATTTCCTTGTCACAATGTACACCCGAGGAGTTCAGAATGGACACTGAAACAATAAATAACTCAATAACACTTAAAATGGAGCAAAGTGCTCCAACACTTTACTTATGAGGAGTCATTTTTAATGTATTGTACATGTTGTTTACACTTAAAAGGAAGGAATACCCTCACTTTATGTTATTACTGCTGTTCTACTACCAGTTTTCATACACATTTCAGCATCTAAAGTATTTTTATATGCTTAATCCACTGAAACAAGTGTTTTGTNCTTTTCTTTTCTAATGCCAGTGAACTTGATCAGTGTCCACAATAAATGTTTGTTAGTTAGTTAAGCAAGTTTAAGTTTGCATTTGTTTTTCATATCCTGCCATTTGAATATAAGAAAGCAAGTCATGCATTGGACATGTTCAAAGCTCATTCACAGTGTGAAGGTGTTCGTGACACCTTCACACCAGGTCCAAGTTGGAAAGTAAACCAGTAAAGATCATCTTGCATCCTGTGTACAGCATTTAATGGTGGTAACACAGTCACTAAATGCTGTCTTGGGCATTTTTCACGGTGCTAAGCCAGAGGAAAATGTGTGAATACATTTGGAAAATGTCACAGCTAAAATTGGAATGCCAGATTGCTCCTGCCTTTTCTACTCTTCAGTGTGACATGGTGTTTCGAATTTTTGATTAGGATAAAAAAATTAAGGAAATAGAGAGACAATATAGACTCATAGTAAGAGATGAGTCAAAAAATTAACAGTACATGTGCTGTCTGTGTACTGTGTAATGCCTTCCTCCTATCGTGGTTTACCTGCAGTGTGTGGATGTTAAAACTAGAAGGGTCGCAAAAAATGGGCATCACTTTCCACTGCAAAATCACATATTTGAAGCAATGGATGAAATTCTGAATAATGTGTCATTTGAAAACAAAGAATTGAGATAATAGAAGCCAAAAACATTTTATAGGAGCATAATATAAAGAAACATTCATAAGGATTCTATTATGGTGGAAGGAGAGCCATGCAAGGATTTCAGCTAAAAAATATAATGTCAGTTCCCTCTGGTGGACAAACTATGTAATTCTGGTACAGGATAAGCCATTACCATAGTACAAGTTCTTGCTACCTATCATTAGTGAAAATCAACAATAAATATGTATTTGCAAAGCTGATGTTATCCTACTAATTTAATTATCTTTCGTATAGGTTTTGCACAGGTTTTGCAGGCAGTGGGTATCAAAGATGTTTGTAGTTTCCATAGCAGTGCAAAAAATAAAACAGTGTTGCAAGCATAAGTACTCTGAACAAAAGCAGGGAGTAACATTTATGCCTTTATGGCTTCCATATACAGGAGCCAAGTCTGCCTCCCGCACTGCAGCCACTGGGTCCAGCAATGCAGCAGCAGCACCGCAGACGAGCTCTCTCCGATCCAAAGCTCTGGGGTTGCTCAGGAAGGTCAAAATGTCTGTTGAATTGCTGATTGCCCTGGCTGCTCTCTTGTCCTGGCTGGTTGTAGGTGTGGTGATGTTTGACTTTGTAGAGTACAAAGCGGTCCCCGGTGAGTCACAAATACCTGAAAATGTATGTCTCTAAGTCATTTCAGCCATCAGTTATGCAGAATTTACCCACATGTTTGTTATCATTATTAGACATCCAGCAAATCATAACGGACCCTGTTCAGGCTGTAAATGACGCCGCTGATGAGATGTCCAATCTGTTCAATAAGTTTCAAGGTACTAAGAAATTTATGTTGGCACAGTTTTTAATGTGTATTAGTGTAAGCTCTGTAATGCATGAGTCACTATACTTTTGCAGAATGTGCGCCAGATTTAAGTGACCCGGTGTCCGTTGCCAGATACACAGCTGAGGAAATATCAGAAGCCAAAGATGAGTTTGTTCGTTACTTTTCGGATGAGGAAGGTATGACAACTCACTCATACCAAAAAAACAAAACAAAACAAAAAATGCTGTTTAATAAATGCCTAAGAATTTTCCCCAAACCACAGGGAATTTCTACCTCAGCTACATTGACCCCGTGATCATTGGTAGACAAGCTTTCCATTCAACTAATGACGTCATATGTGGAGCAGTGAGCTCCTTCAGGGAAACACTGTGTGCTGTTGTGGATACTATATTAGAAACCATACTGGACATAAAAAAAGGTATGTAATTAATATTTTAATGCTTTATTCTGACTCGACTTTGTTTCTCCTGTTTTACATAGAATTAATTAATTAATTTGTCTTTGGAAAGTATATTTTTTAATACTTATTAAAATTAATGAATTAATGAATTCAGGAACTTACAAATGCCCTTGTTGTTTTTTTGTTTTGTTTTCCAGGAAAAACTGATCTTATCTACATTGACCCTGTAATAATAGGCAGAGATGTGTTTAATGTTACTAATAAATTCATGTGTGGAGTCGTGGGCTACATCCAGGGTGTGCTCTGTTCCATTCTGGACACTACACTGGATGTAGTGAAAGGTATTTACTCTCTCTCTCTTGTTTAACCCATAAACTCTTAAAAACTAAATAAAATAATATCTGGGATTTTTTGGCTTTACAAGCTTTCTTTGCTTATTCATTTCCTATTTGTGTTTCTCAGGAACTGTCGACATTAGCTTCATGGATCCTGTGGTAGTTGGCAGAAATATCTTCCATGTCACAAATGACACAGTGAGTGGAATAGTGGGCTACATCCAGGACATGCTCTGTGCCATCTTAGACACTATACTGGATATATTCAAAGGTTCAGGTAAGGGAAAATGGCTTTTATGTAAGAAGTGTGTGCATATGTTTAATGAAGTAATTCGCTGATGCTTTGCCTTGAATGTCTGTTTGTCCTTTTCAGGAACCACTGACCTTAGCTTCATTGACCCTGTCATTATTGGCAGAAGTGTCTTCAGTGTTATTAATGATTTTGTGAGTGGAATAGCAGGATACATTCAGGGCGTGCTCTGCGCAGTCTTGGATGTGGTTCTGGATACATTAAAAGGTACACAATCTGCTGAGATTTTTGACCCTGTGTGTCCTGATATAATGCACAGACTGCAGTAGCCTGCTGCCTGCAGTTTTCTCAGACTTCATGACTGATTGTTTCATTTTTTCTTTTGATTAGGTATCCAGCATGCCTTGGGATTTAGCCCCATGTCAGCTTTGAAATCAGCAGTAGAAATAACCAAAGAACAGACAAACCTCCTCATGAGCTATGTCTCCTCAACACTGATTGGTGAAAAAGGTCTGTTTTAACATACAGTATTATCAGAAAAAATTTTACATCTTGTAGCGCAGCAACTAATACAATTTTCTCAATGAAGGCAAAGCAGAAATAGTCTGAAAGCAGCTTTTATCGACTGTCTGGTGTTTTGATTTTCAGGAATCATGCCTGAAGTGTCCCTTGACCCAGTGAAAGTTGTTGAAGATGCTATGCTGGAGTTCACCGACAAGAAGGATTTGTTCTTAGCTTACATGTCAAGCATGCTTGTTGGTGATCAGGGTACGGCTGTTTATATTAGATGTTTGAAATTATTGATTGGGAAATATCCATCAGCTAAATATTTTTATTTGTTTCAGGTGAACCTGTTACCACTCCAGTTGTAAATGTAGTAACAGAAAAAGGTTTCCCTTTATAATTACTGCTTTAATACAACCAGAAATACAACTTATTAAAAATAAATATTTATGACTGGCAGGTGTTTCATCAAACATTTTTGTTTCTGTTTGTTTAGATGAAGCTGTACCTTCCCCATCTGATAACAATTTAGTAAGAAGGAAAGGTGATGAGGGCTTTTTTCTGTTGTCCATTGCAATAATATAGAAAAGCAAACATAACTTTTAAAAAAACAAGCTAAATGTTTTTCTTCATTTGTTCTTTAATGCAGGAAAATTTATGCCTCCACTGGAAAAAGGTAAGAAAATACCTTCATTAATTGCACATGACCTTTAAAATCTGTTTTTAACCATGTGCAATGAGTGTTGCAAGCAACTAGAGTGCATAGACTTTTTGATTTTTGACTTTTTTTTTTTCAGTTTGTTTCTTTCGTGCATGCGGTGGGACATTTTTCAGTTTTCAAGTCTGATTTATGGTATGCCTTACTGTTTAGTGTAATCCTGAGGACGTACGAAACTGTGTGCCACTATGTTTGCAAAGAACAACTTCATTTTTGTAATTATTACATTATAGCATGGACAAATATGCATCATATCTGTTGTTCATTTTGTTATTATAATCGTCTTTGAGCTGCTACATTGTTATGGATTTGGTGACTTCATTCCACCCTGTCTTCGTCACATTGACCATTTGTTGTAATAATTTACAGAACTGAACTGATATGTCTTTGCTCAGTCATCATGTTTTTTCTGTGTAACATTGTGCATGACCATGTGAGTCCTTCTGAACTGCATTCCTTTGTTGCTCTTTCCCGCATCTTCTGCGCCACTGACCGGTTGCCTTCAGTATTTGATACTTTACATTGTTCTCATATGTATTTAACTGGAATGTCTGGACTGAATTACATGTGAATATTTCATTTTATCTGTGCATGCAATCACACAAATCTACACCACATGCTGCAAAGATAGTATTCAAAATATTTTAACCATTGTCTACCATAGTAGCCAATTTTGATATAGCATGTTCTTCTTCTCTGTTGTTTTACAAAAAAACATTTAACCCATCAGTGAGCCACACGGTTTCAATATGTGACAAGTTCCTGCATTAAGATGATCACAGCACTGCAGCTTATTATGACAGAGTATTCTGCTGCGGTATCATCACATGAATCCTAATGCATGGCTGAAAGTACAGCTCAGCTGCATTTTCTTGGGATTGGCCTAAGAAAACTACAGATACCAGCTGATTCAGGAAGTTACAAGGAATTTAAAATCATTTTAAAAGAAGCTATATCTTTGTTAGCAGCATTTAAAACTTTAAGATTTTGGTAGAAATTCACATACAGAGCTAGGCTAGTTCATTTTATCATTGTAAGTTTTGTTGACAAGAAGCAAAGTATAAAATAATTCCTGCTTCAACTTGTGATGCAATTTTAATCTCATAAGCAAATGTTAAAATCCACTAGCTGCAACCTGTGGTGTGCACCATGCTGTAATGTTATGAATTGTTATTATCATTTCAACCCATTAAAATCACCCTATAAAAATATGAAGATCACATAAGAGGGATGACAAGGTCCATAATACAGTTACAGAGATCTTGCATGCTGCCAAAGAAGAAGCCGCTCCTGCTGCAGAGATAAAAGAAGCCTCAAAGATGGCATCCACTGAAGCGGCCACCAAAGCGGATGTGACAGAGGCAGAGGAAGATGAGGGTATTCACATGATTTTTTTTTTTAACAGTCACATTCATTAAGTTGAAAACAGACACTAAATTTATTGCTGTCACATCACTAGCGAGACATGTCCACATTGAAGAACCAGAACCTGGACCATCACTGAAGGAGGAGGCCATGCTTGATGATGACTCCATGGAGGAAGAGGAAATGAAAGAGGCTGATAATGAGAAAGAAGGGGAGATTCAAACAAAGGAGGATGCAGAACAATTGGTAAAAGAAGAAGACCACAAAGAGGAGATAGAAGAAGGGGAAGGTGATGGTAGAGATGAAGAACACCGAGAAAAGAGAGACATTAAGACAGATGAGTTTGTGATAAAAGCAAATAATGATGAGATACAGTCAGCTGAAGGGTTGGTAAAAGATAAAAATATTTTAGAAGAGGAGGAGGAGACCACCAAAACCAAAGACATTTTTGTAGAAGAAGAAGATGAGCGCAAATCTGAAGAAACTATTGTGGATAAACACAAGGAGGAGGAGCCTAAACTGACCTACCATGAAGATGCTATAGAAGACAAGGAGGAGAAGAAGAAAGCTGAGCCCAAAACGGAAGACATTCTGGTAAACTATGTGGAGGAGGAACAGAGTGAAATTGATGATGTTTTAGTAGAAGCTGAGAAGGAGGCAGAGGAAACAAAAACTGAAGATATTTTTGAAGATCAAGAGGAGACTCAAAGCAGAGATGATGAAGAAGAGGAGATCAAAACTAAAATAGGTTTTGGAAATGAGGAGGAAGAAACAGAAATTGACAATGTTTTGGTAGAAGCTGCAGAGGTGGAGAACGTTGAAGATGTTTTTGAAGAAGATGAGGAGAAGGAGACTAAAACCATAGACAATGAGGTAGAAGAGGAAATGGCCAGAACTGAAGATGATTTGGTAGAATATGAGGAGGAAGAAGAGGAGACCAAAACTGATGTTTTGGTAGAATATGAGGGGGAGGAGGAAGATGAAGGTGCCAAACCTGCAGATGTTTTGGTAGAATATGAGGACGAGGAGGCCGAACCTGATGTTTTGGCAGAATATGAGGAGGAGGAAGAGGAGGCCAAAACTGATGTTTTGGTAGAATATACGGAGGAGGAGGAGGAAGATGAAGATGCCAAACTTGAAGATGTTTTGGTAGAATATAAGGAGGAAGAGGAAGAGGAGGTCAAACCTGATGTTTTGGCAGAATATAAGGAGGAGGAAGAGGAGGCCAAAACTGATGTTTTGGCAGAATATAAGGAGGAGGAAGATGAAGATGCCAAACCTGCAGATGTTTTGGTAGAATATAAGGAGGAGGAAGATGAAGATGCCA
Source organism: Australoheros facetus (assembly GCA_030220045.1). Taxonomy (NCBI): domain Eukaryota; kingdom Metazoa; phylum Chordata; class Actinopteri; order Cichliformes; family Cichlidae; genus Australoheros; species Australoheros facetus. Next base: position 6,848 of record JASGAU010407953.1, read on the forward strand.
AACCTGCAGATGTTTTGGTAGAATATAAGGAGGAGGAAGATGAAGATGCCAAACCTGCAGATGTTTTGGCAGAATATGAGGAGGAGGAAGAGATGGCCAAACCTGATTTTTTGGTAGAATATAAGGAGGAAGAGGAGGCTAAAACTGAAGATGTTTTAGTAGAATATGAGGAGGAGGAAGAGGAGGCCAAAACTGAATATGTTTTAGTAGAATATGAGGAAGAGGAGGCCAAAACTGATGTTTTGGCAGAATATAAAGAGGAGGAAGATGAAGATGCCAAACCTGCAGATGTTTTGGTAGAATATAAGGAGGAGGAAGATGAAGATGCCAAACCTGCAGATGTTTTGGTAGAATATAAGGAGGAGGAAGATGAAGATGCCAAACCTGCAGATGTTTTGGTAGAATATGAGGAGGAGGAAGAGGTGGCCAAACCTGATTTTTTGGTAGAATATGAGGAGGAGGAAGAGGAGGCCAAAACTGAATATGTTTTAGTAGAATATGAGGAAGAGGAGGCCAAAACTGATGTTTTGGCAGAATATAAGGAAGAGGAAGAGGAGACCAAAACTGATGTTTTGGCTGAATATAAGGAGGAGGAAGATGAAGATGCCAAACCTGAAGATGTTTTGGTAGAATATGAGGAGGAGGAAGAGGTGGCCAAACCTGATGTTTTGATAGAATATAAGGAGGAAGAGGAGGCTAAAACTATAGATGTTTTGGTAGAAGAAGTGGAGGAGGAGCAAACAATAGCCAAAGAAATGGCAGAAGAGGAAGAGGAGGAGGAGGAGGAAACAGAAATTGACAGTTTTTTAATAAAAGCTACAGAGCAGGAGATCAACATTGAGGAGACTAAAACCATAGACGATGAGGTAGAAGAGGATATGGCCAAAACTGAAGACGATTTGGTGGAATTTGAGAAGAAGGAAGAAGAGACCAAACATGAAGATGTTTTGGTAGATTATGAAGAGAAGGATAAGGTGGGGAAACAGGAAGAGATTGAACTTGCCAATACTTTGGTAGAAGCTGAGGAGGCAGAAGAAATGAAAACTGAAGATATTTTTGAAGTTCAAGAAGAGGAGACTAAAATCAGAGACAGTGAGGAAGAGGAGACCAAAACTAAAGATGCACTAGAATATGAGGACAGTGAGGAAGAGGAGGAGGAAGAAGATACTGACAATGTTTTTGTAGAATCTGCTGAGGAACAGACCAACATTGAAGACATTTTTGAAGAACAGGAGGAGAAGGAGATTAAAATCATAGACGATGATGTAGAAGAGAAGGAGGCCAAAATGGTAGATTTGGCAGAAGATGTGGAGGAAGAGGAAATAACAGTTAAAGAAATGGCAGAAGAGGAGGAGGAAGAGGCAAAAACAGATGAAGATTTGGACACTGATGATGCAGATCTTCATTCTGATGAACAAACTATCCAAATAACTGACAGCAATGATGATGATCAATATATAGAAACAGAATATGATGCTGAGAAAGGAGAAACACTGGATGATACAGAAATCGCCACTGAGGTGGATGAGTCATCAATGAAACACTTTGGTAATGACAGTGCTGTACCTGAATCTGATGATGGCGAAGAGGAAAAGACAACAACTTTACTACCTGTTTACAGCAAGGATAAATATTCCGACATCATCAGTGACCATGATGAAAATAATAACAACAGCGAAAGCAGAAAGACTGAACCTAAGCAAAAGAGGAAGGCTTATGTTCCCCTTGAGAGATCTGGAAAACTCAAATTGTTTCACAAAGCCGAAGGCCACGACAAATACGAGAAAGGTACCAAACTCTTCCCATTGTCATCACATAGTTATCATCGTGTTTTTCATTGTGAGACTGAAAATACATGACGTGTGTTGAGTATATGTTTTATGTGGAATGGCAGTGTTCCTTTACATGTTCTTTGAGTAGTTGGTTATGACAAGACTAAAGTTATTAGGACCTAACAGTTAATCTGCTGAATGATTAAAGTAACGTGAATTTTTCTTGTGACTTTGTTAATCATCAAGTAGGACATCAGCATTATTTATTTTGCTAATTGTTTGACAAAAGTACTTATTGAGACTTTTTGCATGAGGAGATGGTTGGTGTCAGATTAATTTCTGTGTCCAAAAAAAGACAGTTGAAGGATGTATGACAAGTGAAAAACTAGAATTAAAAGTAAATTTAAAAAGTAAAGAAGAGGCGGAAGAAACGCCCTTCAAAGAATTGTTGTTGCATACTTTATGCACCAGAGGGGGCTTGTTGACAACAGCAGTTGGGCAGGCAGAGCATAATTGAGTAATCCACGACTTGTGACAACAAAACAATTTTCAAATTGCATTGCCATCTTAGTAAGGACTCATAAATAGCTTTTAAAAAAATGCACATGTTAGCAAGTTTATGTTTTGTGTGTCTGAAAGAAAAAAAACATTGGCTAATATAACAAATTTTTAAATCAATAAATTTTGGTATAGTTCTTAAAAATCCTGTATCAGTTGGGCTCTATCTTAAACATGCTTATCGCTTCACTCACTTGATCTGTGACCTCTACAAAAGCTTTTTTAATGATTTTGTGGTCTCAATTGCCAGTTTCAAGTTTTACTGAATAAAAAAAGGATGTTCATGTTGTAAAATACTGACCTCATTAGAGTCAAAAAGGACAACGAGAAGGGCACTCAGTAAAGCACATACCTCGCCCACCCCAAATTTTTACGTGTCGATACTACACTGCAGTAGATACCACCCAATGTTGACAAACTCCATAATAAATTACTAGATCATAAAGACTAGAAATTTATTTTATTAGCTTTTAAAAACAGTAAAATATCATTTTTTAATTTTTATTCAAAAAATTAGATCAACATGAACAGATAATGGCATATATAGTCTGGATACATTTTATGTAGTTTATGTACTCTAATAGCATCCTCTAAAAAAACTAAATGAAAGAAAAACAAGCATTTACCGAGATATTTTTTACCTTGAAAATAAAATCCTATGTTCTTGGGTACCTAAGGAATATTTCCACAAAGTTTCATTAATTTTGGTTCACAACTTTCTGTGTTATATTGCTAACAAGACAAACAAATGAACAGGAGTGAAAACATAACCTCCACCTGGTGGGTGAGGTAATAATAGTGATAAAGGTAGGGCAGGCCTACCTTGTGGCTGACCTCTCGCTTGTGACACCTTATTTCAGAACATCAAGATTTTATAGTGTAAGCAATTAGCTTGAGGCTTACAGCATGATTGCAGTAACCACTGGGTGGCGTCATCGTAATTATGTACTTCTTTTATATGCAGTTTATCACTAGCACATAATTTGCTGCAATAGCCGCCTACAGTATATCAGCATTGACCAGTAAGTCAAAGCAATGAAGCCCCTAATAATGCAAAATTTAATCCATCCAATTTGATGCATTTTTTTTCACAGAGGCTGGAGCCTATCCCAGCAGTGGGGTAAACCCTGCACAGTTTGCTAGAATATAGCAGGGATATTTTTACTTTAATACTTTACTTTAATAACATTTAAATGGGAGAAAAAAACACACCTACAGTATGTAGTTGAGTTATTATGAAGGGGGAAATTAGGTATAATGACCATAATAGGCATTGGGTTCATTGGTGATTCTAAAGTGCCCATTGGTGTGAATGTGAATGGTTGTCTGTCTCTCTGTGTTAGCCCTACGACAGGCTGGCAACCTGTCCAGGGTGTACCCTGCCTCTCGCCCTATCACAGCTGGAATAGGCTCCAGCCCCCACCCTGAACTCGATGGATGGATGGATGGATGACCAACAGATATTTGTTGACATATTTGTTTTTCTGCTAAGATCTATGGGGATTGACTAGCTTTGTGGTCGTCTGAAGAACTGCAGTTTGGCGTGTCATTTTTCAGCCACCTGAGTGAAACTTTGTTGTTTTGTCATTTGTAGTTTAAGAAATATATCACAATTAAAAATCAATGCAAAGGGATACAGATTTTACCATGGAAGCCAACATTCTGTAAAGATAATATTACAAATCACATGTTTTCAAATTATTTTTGTTACTTTCTTCCAGCCCTCCTTTTTAACTCTGTATGAAGAATTACAATATAATTTCTACAAGAATTACATTAAAGTGTCTAAGGAAAAGTGCTGAATCACTAAGTTTCCATCAGTTTGTGTGGTCCAGATTGATGTTGACCAGAGGGCGACTCATAATCGTATAACTGTGCCTTGAATTTTTGTAATACCGCTGAAAATTTGCTTTGAATTCAGTCTGAATGCTCCTTTAGGTGATAATGCCCCACTTGTGAGAAATAAACTGATTCTTATGTATGTAAGCATATGTCCTTACATATTCTGATCATTCTGATCCCAGAAATTTTTTTTTCGTGCGCCTAATCAGTTTCTACACCAGATCCACAGTAATAAAGTTACACTGATATTCTCATCTGACCAAAGATAAGACATGAGCAAATTTCCAAAAATACTGGGGTGTTACTTTTAGACCTAAATGATAGATTATTAAAATTAGCATGTTTGGTTCAAGCATCAAGCTGAGATTTATTTAGTTCAGAAACATATCTTAACTCAAGTGTAACAGCTGCGCTGGAAAAGGATCTTTTTGATGACTGAGCAGAAACAAATCCAGTGCTAATTGTGTGCTAAATTGTTCCTCCTTAAAAAAGTGTAGCTGTTGCACTTGCTATGAGTTAGAGCCAGAGAGAAGTTAGATGGAGTTAGCAAGCTGATAAAAATAGTTTTCTAGATGAAGATGACCAAATAGTTATTATTACTGTTCTATATTTCTCTGTACTCTAGCTATAAAAGACCAAGCTGATTATTTTTAACAGTATAATAATAATACTTATGGCGTGGTTTTGATCATAGAGTTTTTAACACTGTTATGCTTCTAGTGCTTTTGCAAGCATGATTATTTATCATGTTAACAATATTACAGGTCTAATCACTGGCTAGAAATGCACTGTTATATGTTGAATATTTTTTACATATTTCTATATGATATACTTTAGTTCTGAAAGAGGCAAAGGAAAGACATGCATTAAAAGAAGTTAAAGATGCCATTATTAAAGGTAATGTTCTTGAAACTATGCATATTCTTCATTTTTCTCAGCTCTAAGATTAATTTGACATTTTCTGATATTTAATTGTAAAAAATTGTGCCCTTATGAAACTGATAATCTTATGAAGATGCATTGCTGCTTGCAGATCTCAAAGCTGCAGAACCTGAAACGGAGGAGCAAAAAGACAAGGAAGCCAAAGTTGTTGAAACTGTAGAGATAAAACCAAAAGAAGTAAAACTAAAGGACAAGCCCAAAGTTGACATAACACCCCTTAAAATGAAACAAAAGAGGGACAAAGGTAATCACATTAAAATCTGAAATTGCATAATACTGTTCAAAAAATAACACAAATACTGTATTTAGAAACCACAAAGAATACATGATGTTCTTTTTATAGTGATAAACTGACACATTATTGCTTTTAGAAGAAGAGCCAGTGAAGAAGCTGCTCAGAGAAGAACTGCCCAAAGAAAAGAAAAAAGTAAAGAAACCTAAAGATGAGAGGGGAGTGAAAAAGCCTCCCAAAGAAAAGGAAGAGGTAAAGAAACCACTTCATGAAGAGGTCAAAGCAACAAAACCACCAAAGAAAGAAAAAGAACTCAAGAAGCCCTCTAAAGAAAAGAAAAGGGAGAAGCCAGTGATAGAAGAGGAAGAAGTCAAGAAACCTTCCAAAGACCAAAAAGAGATCGAGAAACCACCTAAAAAAGAGAAAGAAGAAACGAAACCTTCAAAGGAAGTTAAAGTGGAAAAGGAACCCATTAAACAAAAGACGGAATTCAAGAAACCACCCAAGGAAGAGAAAGAGGTCAGAAAACCAGCAAAAATGGAGAAAGAAGTAAAGAAACCTCGAATGGAGGAGAAAAAAACCAAGACACCACCTGTAGAAAAGAAAGAAGTCCCCCGACCTCCAAAAGCAGAGCCGAAACCTCTCAAAGGAAAGAAGGCAGAGAAGAAACCTCTCAAAGAAGAGAAGGCTGAGAAGAAACCTCTTAAAGAAGTGAAAGCTGAGAAGAAACTTCTCAAAGAAGATATGGAAGAGGAGAAACATCTCAAAGAAGAGAAAGCTGAGAAGAAACCTCTCAAAGAAGAGAAAGACGAGAAGAAACCTCTTAAAGAAGAGAAAGCTGAGAAGAAACCTCTCAAAGAAAAGAAGGAAGAGAAGAAACATCTAAAAGAAGAGAAAGAGAAGAAACCACTTAAAGAAGAGAAAGCTGAGACGAAACCTCTCAAAGAAGAGATAGAGGAGAAGAAACATCTCAAAGAAGAGAAAGCTGAGAAGAAACCTCTCAAAAAAGAGAAAGCTGAGAAGAAACCTCTCAAAGAGGAGAAAGTTGAGAAGAAACCTCTCAAAGAAAAGAAGGAAGAGAAGAAACATCTCAAAGAAGAGAAAGCTGAGAAGAAACCTCTTACAGAAGAGAAGGCTGAGAAGAAACCTCTTAAAGAAGAGAAAGCTGAGAAGAAACCTCTCAAGGAAAAGAAGGAAGAGGAGAAACATCTCAAAGACGAGAAAGCTGAGAAGAAACCTCTTAAAGAAGAGAAAACTGAAAAGAAACCTCTTAAAGAAGAGAAAGCTGAGAAGAAACCTCTCAAAGAAAAGAAGGAAGAGGAGAAAATTCTCAAAGAAGAGAAAGCTGAGAAGAAACCTCGTAAAGAAGAAAAAGTTGAGAAGAAACCTCTCAAAGAAAAGAAGGAAGAGGAGAAACATCTCAAAGAAGAGAAAGCTGAGAAGAAACCTCTTAAGGAAGAGAAGGCTGAGAAGAAACCTCTCAAAGGAAAAAAGGAAGAGGCGAAACATCTCAAAGAGGAGAAAGCTGAAAAGAAACCTCTCAAAGAAAAGAAGGAAGAGAAGAAACCTCCCAAAGAAGAAAAAGAAGCGAAGAAACCTCTCAAAGAGGAGAAAGCTGAGAAGAAACCTCTCAAAGAAAAGAAGGATGAAAAGAAACATCTCATAGAAGAAAAAGCTGAAAAGAAACCTCTTAAGGAAGAAAAGGCTGAGAAGAAACCGCTTAAGGAAGAGAAAGCTGAGAAAAAACCTCCCAAAGAAGAGAAAGCTGAAAAGAAACCTGCCAAAGAAGAAAAAGAAGAGAAGAAACCTCCCAAAGAAGAGAAAGCTGAAAAGAAACCTGCCAAAGAAGAAAAAGAAGAGAAGAAACCTCCCAAAGAAGAGAAAGAAGAGAAGAAACCTATCAAAGAAGAGAAAGCTGGGAAGAAACCTCTTAAGGAAGAGAAAGCTGACAAGAAACCTCCCAAAGAAGAAAAAGAAGAGAAGGAATCTCCCAAAGAAGTGAAGGAATCTCCCAAAAAAGAGAAAGCTGAAAAGAAACCTCTCAAAGAAGAGAAGAAACCTCCCAAAGAAGAGAAAGCTGAAAAGAAACCTCTGAAGGAAGAGAAGGCTGACAAGAAACCTCCCAAAGAAGAAAAAGAAGAGAAGAAACATCTCAAACAAGAGAAAGCTGAGAAGAAACCTCTTAAGGAAGAGAAAGCTGACAAGAAACCTCTCAAAGAAGAGACGAAACCTCCCAAAGAAGAAAAAGAAGAGAAGAAACCTCCCAAAGAAGTGAAGGAATCTCCCAAAGAAGAGAAAGCTGAAAAGAAACCTCTCAAAAAAGAGGAAGCTGAGAAGAAACCTCTTAAGGAAGAGAAGGCTGACAAGAAACCTCCCAAAGAAGAAAAAGAAGAGAAGAAACATCTCAAAGAAGAGAAAGCTGAGAAGAAACCTCTTAAAGAAGAGAAGGCTGAGAAGAAACCTCT
>JASGAU010407959.1:0-55411 GCA_030220045.1 Australoheros facetus
GGCCGAATGAGGTGTCAATAAAAATGGGAGGGTCTAGCCTGCCATATAAAGGGGACTACAAACGGCCCGTCACCGGGCCCTGGCCAGTTAAGGGGTTAAAAAATAAAGTAACTTAACCTTGTAACTGTTCAGGAGTAATTAGTTGGGCTGCAGGAGGATGAGCAAGCAAGACCAGATCTTCAGTAGCATCTTAACGCAGTAGGGATATTGGTTTTAGTTTCTATATATCAGAAATATTCTATTATATATTCTATATATCATTGGGTGACTATGGGTGAGATGGCAGACCTGGTTGTCTTCAGCATGAGACTCAGCAAGGAAGCAAATGAGCAAATTTCCAACATACAAAAACTGTCACTTTAAGAGTCATCTCTAGTTGGGCATAATGCACTAAAGTGGGAAAAAAAGGTTTTTACCTTCATGAGCACTTTGTCCAAGTCCACTACCATGTTATGGAGATTCTCCTCCGCTGCTAAAACCAGTGGACGAACAGTGGATATCTTCAGCCCTTTAGATTTGTCAATCACTGACCTCAGACTGTCCAAGGCTTCACTGCAAGGAAAGAGATGTGAAAACTAAAAGGCAAGTCTAGAACCTCTGCTTGCTGATTAGCAAGACTGCCAAAATAATTTAATAGAGCTCAAGATACTGATGGAGATACAGTACCAGTCAAAAGTCTGGACACACTTACCCATTCATATGAACGAATGGGTAAGTGTGTCCAAACTGTTGGCTGGTACTGTATAGATGGTACATAGCATGTCATGGCCTGGTTACACCCTTGAAACCTTCAAGTGATTACTACATCTTTCAGATTAACCTCGTGGCATGTGCTCAGGAATCCCTGATAATTGTACGGTGGAGTCTGTGGATTTCTCATCTTAAACACTTCTACTCAGAACAGAAGAAATTGCATTTTAGAGAAAGAAATGTTAAGCTTTTCAAGATGAGTGGAAAAGAAGTGACTCTTCATCACACAGCAAAGGGTACGTGTTCAATGAGAACGAATGTCAAAGCCTTTATAGTTAGATGAGATGCAAAGGTATCTTTGTGTTTGAGTGTGTGTGCATGAGTGTTACTTGGCTTTTGACAGAGCAGCTCTGGCATCATTCAAAGCACAGGTTCTATCAGCAAGAGCAGCTTCGAGCTCCTTCCACTGGTCTGACTTCTCCTCAGGTGGAACCTAAGTTTAATAAGAACTGCAATCACTCTACTGCAAAACAGTTATGCTGCCCATTCAAAGTACCACGGCTCAAATATTACTAATAAAATGTTTTGTTGGGAGCACTGCTAATGCCACAACAAGCTCTGAATTTGGTTCAAAACAAGAGAGAATCATTTAGTGAACCACTCACAGCTCTACTAGTTGAGAAGTGGCGAGCTAGCCCAGTCCAGTTTTCTTCACGTTCTCCAGCTGTGCACCAAGCTGAGCACTGTTCTCAGTACACTGTGCTAAGAAGTTCAGATAAAACGGAACCTCATTTTCCAACCTTAATACAATATGTTTTGGAAGGTGTGAGCACAGTTGTGGAATGTGGGCCACAAAGGAAAATTTACAAACTCGCCTGATACCAACCTGTGAAAAGAAATTTTAAGTGTGAAATTGCCCTTCCATTTACAAACCGACCAGCCTATAAGGTCCAGGTCCAGAATGACCCAACCTTCAAGATAAGGTTAATTACTCGTGACAACAGGTAGACAGAAACCAAAGAGAAGTGTGGCCAGCAGTTCCACTATACAGTTGGTGCAAACAACCTGAACAGAACATGAACATCACAACAAGCCCCTCTCAACATGTTTTTTTAATAGCCATACCAACACACTGGCACTTCTCACTCCAACCTACTCCCAGATTTGGCTGCACTTGCACAAAATGAAACTGAAGCATCACCACACTGACACAGAGGAGGAGATCCAGCAAGTCACAGTGGGTGCATTTACAGAAAAGGACTTCCAGGGAGCCTTCTAAGTGTGGCAAGAGTGCTGGCAGCAGTGCCTGTCTGCACAAAAGGTCTACTTTAAAGGCCATAGTGGCTGGTTTTTGTTTTCCAAAGGTGCAAACACTCACTTGTACCTCATATTGCATTTGGAGTACCAGCTGAGTACAGGCCCCAATTGCCGGTGATATTAAAACATAACAGTTAAAATGAAGGCAATCACATCTTCAGATGTGCACGAGCATTAGTGTAAATATGTGCCATATTTATGAGATGTGTGTTCCTTACCTCTGATTCCATAGCCTCCTTCAGTTTGTCTGTGTGATGTGAGATAGTCTGTAGGGCTGCCTCCTGTGCTCCAATGGCCTGCAAGGTAGCTTGAGCTGAGCTTGCCAGTGAGTCTTCAAGACTAGTTGATACCGCTGTACAGCAAGCACACAGGAAGCAGGAGAGGTTGACACAGGCTGGATATTTGACTTTACTGTATAATGGCACAGTAAAACATATTTACAATAATGTATTTGCTTTCTATTAAAATCCTATAAAATTACACTATACCATTATTCAAAGGGTCCGAATGTAACTGTTTTACCATCTGTGTTCATACACTATATTACCAGAAGTATTCACTCGCCCATCCAACTTACTGAAATCAGGTCTCCCAATCATTTCCATGACCACAGGTCACCTACAGACCTCCAAACTTCTTGTAGTCTTCAGATTAGCTCAAGAAAAGTGCATAGAGAGCTTCAAGGAATGGGTTTCTATGGCTGAGCAGCTGCATCCAAGCCTTACATCACCAAGGACAAAGCATAGTGTCAGATGCAGCGTGGCAAAGCACACCACCACTCTAGAGCTGTGGTGACATTTTCTCTGGAGTGACAAAACATGCTTCTCCATCTGGCAATCTGACGCATGAGTCTGGGTTTGGCGGTTGCCAGGAGAACAGTACCTGTCTGACTGCATTGTGCCAAGTGTAAAGTTTGGTGGAGGTGGTCATTTTTGTGTGAGGCTGTTTTCAGGAGTTGGGCTCAGCCCCTTAGTTCCACTGAATGAAACTCTGATGCTACTTTTCCACCGTCGAGGTGCTGGTGCTTGTGCCAGTGCTGGTGTCTGTTTCAGTGAACCGGCAAAACGCTTAAGAACGGACCTGCATTTCCACCACGCTTTGTGAACCGCTCCTTTAAGTACGAGTGTGGGCGGGTCCTCGTCTGGACACGGAAGCCGAAGAGCGCAAACGTGGGAGAACACGCTCCCCTTTCTTGTGCTCCAAACACATTTTACGGTCCAAACCAAACTACTGCAGCATCTGTGTGCAGCACAGAGGGAAACACAGACAGTGATTACGAGCAAGACGACAAGTACACACTTTGTGTCCTTTTATCTGTGATATGAACTGATACAAAGCAGCAAGTTCAGCCTCAGGGCCCAACCTAATTCACAGCCATGAAAATCGCTTCAATTTGTCATGTAATACACATGTAATATGGTAGAAAACTTTATGATGAGACGGCAGAGTCACGCCCTTCTGCCGCTTTTGTCACGAGTTCTTGGTTCGAGACCAGCAAACTTGTGGGGCCCGAGTTAAACCCATTTTTCGGCCGAGCACCGAGTGCGTTCGCGGTGGAAACACCGCTGAACGGTTCAAATACTGGCACCAGAACCCCGTCGGTGGAAAAGTGGCCTTAATGCTTCAGCATACCAAGACATTTTGGAAATTTCCCGCTCCCAGATTTGAGGGAACAGATTGGGGATGGCCCCTTCCTGTTCCAACATGACTGCACACCAGTGCACAAAATAAGGTCCATAAAGACATGGATGAGGGAGTTTGGTGTGGAAGAACCTGACTGGCCTGCACAGAGTCCCAAACTCAACCAAACAGAACACCTCTGGAGACCTTGACCCAAGCCTTCATCCAACAGCAGTGTCTGACCTCACTAATGTGCTTCTCAAAGAAAGGTCAAAAATTCCCATAAACACTCCTAAACCTTGTTGAAAACCTTCCCAGAACAGTTGAAGCTGTTATAGTTGCAAAAAAGTAGGCTGACATCATATTAAACCCTATGAATGGGATGTCACTCAAGTTCATAGGTGCATGAAAGCAGATGAGCAAATACTTTTGGCAATGTAGCGTGTGTGTCTATGTGTGTAAAAGAGAGAGATTGAGATCCTACATGCTACAATATCTTGTTCCTCCTTATCTTGTTGAGCAAGTCTAGCAGCCACTTCTTCTACTGGACGTTCTTTCAGTGGTTCTGTTGGCTCCTTGTGTTCATGGCAGTCTTTGCACTCTTCTGGAAAAAGCACACAAACAAAAACAAAGCAAACTTACTTTCAATAATTCTCGAGACATTCTGATTTTCATCCATGAAAGAACATGGTCTCACAGGCACAGGATTTTCTGGTTTTTAAGTGGGCCGCAGCACTCCTAAATGTGGGAGTGGCTGATCTAGACTAATATCGAAACTACTAAGTAGCTCAGTGTTCCAACATCCACAAGAAGCAAGTTATCCCAACTAAAGATCGACAAAGTACGACACAAATACTTTGGAAAAGGGGAGCCACAACATCAGGTCGGGGGGGGGGGTGTTATCATCCCCACACTCCAAGATTGGGAACCAAGTCCCAAGAACAACTGGTACATTGAATGCCAGAGCAGCTGACCTGAATGAGAATATCATGACTAAGCTGGAAACCTGGACCCTCTGTGGCCAATTACCCAAGATTACGTGAAGATGTGAATGCAGCACTACAAACAATCCCTAATGCGAGCTGATCTGGGCTGGCTGTGGCTCAGGAGAATAAACCAGATGTTCTCCACTGAACCATCCAAGGTGTAATCACAATGGATGGGGAACAATATGGGAACAATATGGGAACNCCCCCCCACACACACACACACCTTCTAAGCACTTTCAAGGTCAATTTTCAAGATTTTCCAGCACATTAACACCGTGATACAAATTTATACAAATCTGTCACTTGCAACAGTACTAACCACAGCATGGTGACGCAGTGGTTAGCACTGTTGCCTCACAGTTAGAACACCATCTGGAAGGCCTGGGTTCGACTCCACCTTGGCCCCTCCCTCTCTCTCTGCGTGGAGTTTGCATGTTCTCCCCGTGTCTGCGTGGGTTTTCTCTGGGTACTCCAGTTTCCTCCCACAGTCCAAAGACATGCACTTAGGGTTAGGTTAATTGGAAACTCTAAATTGTCCATAGGTGTGAGTGTGGATGTTGTCTGTCTCTCTGTGTTGGCCCTGTGACAGGCTGGCGACCTGTACACGGTGTACCCTGCCTCTCGCCCTGTCAGCTGGGATAGGCTCCAGCCCCGCCGCGACCCTGAACAGCAGAAGTGAATGGATGGCTGGCTGTCACTTGACAGAAAACAATAACTACTGACAGTTAATTCTGGAAGCTTTTTTCTCCGGGTTGTGAGCAAATCCGGTTTAAAACAGCTCTCATGTTGCTGTCACGGTGTAACTCGGTCTAACGCAGTAACCTGAACTATCCGTCAAAGTGACCAACCACACTAGGCTCCGCCCAAACGGAGCCTAGTGTGGTTGGTCCGCCCAAAACCAGAATTCAGCTCCGCACGTGTAAAGTTGCTTCACTGCAGTTACTCGAGCACGTGATGCTTCTTTGTGCGCGTGGCTGCTGAGTTCTACGCGCGAGTTATTGAATTTACTCTCGAGGAATGATTACCTGCGCTCACAGAATGACATTATTTGCATTTATTATGTTTTTTCTCGAGTGTTTTTTGACCTAAATATAATTCCATACTCGTCTTATTCATAATTGGAATTTGCAGTTTTCCAGCCAACGCTCATGAAAACAGCGACTGTGTATCCCAGGTGCAGGCTGTGCAAAGATGCCCCTGAGACAATCCAGCACGTAACTGCATGATGCATGATACTAGCAGGCAGGGCATACACGGAGCACCATAACCAAGTGGCTGGCACAGTATACAGGAATATCTGTGCTGAGTATGGCCCAGAAGTCTTAAGGTCAAAATGGGATACACCCCCAAAGGTCATAGACAAGGACTGAGCTACGATCTGAGATTTCTGTCCAGAAGAGCGCAGTCCTAGGCTAAGATACTCCACAAAGACCACCTGTGGGGCAAGTGGGGAATTTTTTTGTCTCACAGAAAGGTGGTCGTGGGTTCAATCCCCCGTGTGGCTGGAGCCTTTCTGTGTGGAGTTCACATATTCTCCCCTCGCTTCTCTAGCTTTGTCCCACAGTCCAAATACATGCATATTAGTTTAACTGGTGATTTTAAATTGACCAAAGGTATAAATGTGAGTGATTGTTCATCACTCTGTGTTAGCCCTGTGATAGACTGTTGTATGACCTGTCTAGGATGTACCCCATGCCTCTCGTCCTACAACAGTTGGGATATATTACAGTCCCCGCCAACCCTAAATGGGATAAGCAGTTAAGAAAATGAATAAATGAATCTGGTTATGTAATTCAACTCACGCAAATGGATCACCTCAAATTTAGGACAGCTCTACTTTAGAAAATACTGAATGCATAAACCCTTATAGTCACTCAGCAGCATTAGATAACTTCATTATAACTAGTGGAGATAAAACATAAATAAATAAAAAGAGTAATACTTTGATTTCCAGCAAATAGAATGTCTAATGGATAAATTACTGTTTTTAAAGAAAAATATAAGTATCCAGCAGTGGAGATGTTACCTTTGACTGCTGCTGCCTCTGTGTCACAGGGAGCAGGGACTGATGGGACCTCACTGAGGGCTGAGATGATATGAGTCGCCTCTTTTGAGGCCTCTGGATGAGACACAAATACGAAAGGCAAAGGCAGTGTGTGAGATCGCAACTACGTCACCATGGGTAAAACCACTTGTATGCATAGTTCAAGACCATCAATCCACTGGTTTCATCATCTCTTCAGCGTAATGCTTGTGCGTAATGTGTAATGCTTTAAAGCTATAACAATCACTACTACAAACTACATTCTCACACTAAGGAAGTCTAACAGGAGTCTAAAATCTAACATTGTGCAGAGGAGCAGAGCAGGACAGTACAGGAGTACTCAGCTTACCCTGAGAAGCTTCTGTTGGGCAAAACAATAGAGTGCATATTTACATACACATTTCAACAAAATCTCAAAAAAAGAATCATTTATACAGCACAACACTGTGAGCTGCTCCTTAACACAGTCCCCTGGCATGCAGATATGGAAAAATGAATAAATAAAAACAGTAGATAACCATTAACCTGGGCTGATTGAAACTGCTGTTAGCAGCTAACAAAGCACACTGTCCCTCCTCCAGACTTCATTAAATGCAGAGTTTGCTTTAGCAGATATTAAATGTTGAGTTGGTTTGATCACTTCAATTTCTTCTCAAAGAGATTTAAAAGTGAGACTTTAACAGAACTTAAAGTAAACTTTTAAATCAAACAGTGAAGATGTGATTCAAGTGCAGACTTTCCATTTTAATTCAAGGTGTTTAACAAAGTATTACATTAACTGTGTAGGACTTACAGCCATTTTATTCACCCATCTGTGTCCATCCCTCGGTTGTCACAAACCCCGCAGCCGACTATCTGCTATTCTGTTATTGTTCAAATAAATGTGCTGACAGTTTGTGCCATTGCAGTTGGACTGTGTGTAAATCTTTTTATCATAGATATTTGCTCTTTTTGCCTTCATTCACACTGGTCAGTGCACAGACTGAAGATTTTGCTGGTCTTGCCTCAAAACAAAATATTATTTATTAAAAAGTAGGTAAATTACTATATTTACATTTTGGGGGAAAAAAGGCACTTCATCATTTCCTGTAAAATGAAATTACTATAATTTACCATAAGATCCAGATAAAAAAAAAAAAAAAAAAAGTTNGAAAAGCATCCGGGCAGATTTAGAGCGTTTTGCATCTAAACTCTTCATGTTTCTATATTCTTCTTTTTTTTTAATCTACCAAAAAATAAAAAACCGCTTCTGAAAAGTAGATTGTGCATAAATAAACTCGTTGCTCTCATGTAACATTTTATTGTTTCCTGTGATCATTGCATCTGTATCTATGAGCACATCCGCGCACAAATGTGGCGTTTCCAGAACAACCGTCAATATAACAGAGAAGAACATGTAAGTGCAGGACTTGCACATCACATCATTAAAAATAGTATAAATTTGAAAGGAAAATTATATATCAAATGATATTACTTAGGATACAATATGAATTTATTTTACTTTACCAGTGCATGTGGCCCTCACACTGTCTGCCGAGAAAAATTCAAATGATGACCTCTGCTCTAATGGGTTGAGATCAGGTGACACTGTGATGATACCCTTCAGAGTTCATCCTGCTTCTACCATCAGCAGTCACACATGCCCATACCATAACATGATCTCCACCACGTTTGACAGATGATGTGGTTGCTGTGGATCATGAGCTCTTTCTCTCCTTCTCCATACCTTTTCTCTTCCCATCATTCTGGTACAAGTTCATCTTTTTTTCATCTGTCCAAGGAAATTTTTGTAAACTGAACAGACTCTTTCAGATGCTTTATGGCAAAGTCTACTCTGGCCTTCCTGTTCTTGAGTGTAACCAGTGGTTTGCACCTTGTTGTGAACCCTCTGTATCGACATTCATCAAGGCGTCTCTCAGTTGTACACTTTGACAATGTGTCTACCTCATCGAGTGTGTTCTTGAATTTGCTTGATGTCGCAATGGCGTTTTTCTGAACCAAGGAAGAATGCTGCCATTATCCACTTTCGTTTTCTTCCACTGTCTTTCAGCGTTGTTAAGATGGCTAGGACATTTCTTCTCTTTAAGAATGTAACTGACTGCTGATTTGGCCACTCCGAAGGTTTTTGCCATCTCTCTAATAATTAGATTTATGCTGGGTTTTCAGCCTAATGCTTGACTTCATATTGTGAGTTCCAACAGTTACCAAATACAAGTTCTACAATTGTAATCAACTCCAGAGCTCTGTTTACGTTGTAATAGAATAATGAGGGAGCAGGCCTCACCTGGCCATAAAACCATCTCAGTCAATAGTCAAAATACTTTTAAGGCTCTGAAAATGAGCGATTATATGTAAAACTGGCTGTAACTGCTAAAAAAAAATCAATCCAATAATCTAATACTATTGTTAAACTCCTTGAAATAAAGCTTAAAGTCTGCACTCATTTTAAATCCACTGTGGTGGTGTACAGAAGCAAAGCGACCAAAAAAAATTGTCCATGTCCAAAAACTGAAGGACCCGACTGCAGCTCTTGCTAAATTACTTGTATAAAGGACAATGTTTTGCTATGATGACTGAAACACTGCTGGACTCAGTGACAGAATGAAATCAGTCATAACCACAGCAGGTGCTAATAAGTCAAAACTGATCATATCACAGACTTACCCTCTATGCTCTGTGCAGGCTGAGTTGCGACAGGACGGGAGTCTCTGTCTGGACTCTCTGCTGCCTCTTTGACGTTCTTCTCTGACTTGGTTTTGGACACTTTCACCTGTTTTTCTATCATAGACGGTGTCTGGGCCAACTCCATCTTAACAGGAACCATTTAAAGCAAGCCATAGATTATTACAGTGTGGTTCTATAAATGTGTATATCCTTTCTATAGATGTAGATATTTATATTGCAATGTATGGAAGTTTATTTAATACAATCCTGATCCATTTTTACTACTGAATATCTCCAATTCTATGTCCAATTTCAACACAGACACATTGGAAAGGTTTGAGGGATTTCAATGCTATCTGAAAAGCTGTTTGAACACAATAAATCCTCTTTAAACCATCTCTGACAGAAACATACAGTGGCTCACCAACAGAAAAAAGAGGAATTAAAAAAAGGATGGGATTGTTCTTCACTGTTCTTTAGCCAACAGTGAAGATATACACAAACACTGGGCACTGTAACTATGATGAGGATCAGTTAAGGACAGTGCAGTGAAGAGCGGGTTATTTTGCTTTTCATTCCTTACCCGTTTCTTTACTGGGACCCCTGTATCCTGGGGAGCGGGTCCCAAAGCCAGGCCCAGCAGCCAGTCCGAGTACGGGACATTCTTCTCGACTGCTGCTCGGAACTTGTGGTCCCATTTGGCATACAATATTGTTCCTCCAATGCCGCCACTTACTGTCAACAAGCCAGCAGCAACAACTTTGGAAGCACCACTATAATGTTAGAGCACAGAGCAGACATGAATTAGTAATGCCAGCATGCAATATTACAATGTCTTGCTAAAAAGACAGCTGAATGTCGTGCGCAGTTCCTAAACAAATCATCACTGTCCTGTGTGTGTTGATGTATTACCTGCTTTCTCCTGCTGTGTAGTGCCGGCACTGCTGCAGATTGGTTAGCGGGATTCTCCCATAGTTCTTCTGAAAGGAGGAGGAGAACGTGACAGAGAGTAAGAAAGTGAATTCTCTCCTATCAGACGGAACGGGCACACACACATGTTAAGTACACCTTAGTGCAGTCTTAAAGGTGCTGCTCAGCAGTGGCAGCAAACCAGGAGAGGTAACCGTGTCAGCTGATGTGTGTTATATGATGCGTTCAAAGTAACAAGGGTTACACAGTGGTTCCCAAAGTGTACCGCAGGGGGGCCTCAGTAATAACAGAAATTCAGTTGGAAATTACTGACAAATATGCATAATTACATATTTATATAAACGTCTGTATTTATATAAAAAGTGAATTAAAATTGGTAACAGAAGGTGGTTAGTTTGTGATAGTGTTCATTACGCTGGCCTAAATTTACTGCTCTTGTATTGAAGTTTGTGTTCCAGTGGCAAGTGAGTCACATATGACTGGGAAGTATCAGCAATTTATAGCCAAAAGCCTGTGGTGTTTATGTTTTTTAATTAAATGTTCAAGGAAATACAAGAAGTGGGCCGCAGCACTCTTAACTTTGGGAACCACTGCCTTAGTGTAACCAATAAGTAGAAATTCAGTGAAATCAACACACTACACAATGTCTTCATTGTAAAATCATAGTTAATTATCCTTGACCTAAAAAGTATGGAAAATACACGCGGAGATTTATTGAACCACGCATACATCGAAATCCATTACATCATTGCATGAGGCAAAAACAGAATTTCCACAATTCTGACGAGCTTGAAAGTCAATATTTGCTTTGACCACCTTTATTCTTCTTCACAGCCTGAACCGTTTTAGGAAAGCTTTCTTTAATTTCTTTAAATAGTGTCCAGGAATAGTTCTCCAGGCTTCTTCAAGGACATTCCAGAGCTCTTCTTTGGCTGTTGGCCGCCTTTGGTTCCATTCTCTGTCAAGATGATCCCACATTGCTTCAATAACATGGAAACTGGCTGCCCCCTTTTGCACAGTACTCTAGTGAGCTACAAAGCTTGTGAAAAGAGTAGCACTAGTTCCTGCGTAATATCAGTTTGTAATTGCACATCACATTTGTGTAATTACAAACTAATGCTGCAGACCAAGATTAGTGCAGTTAACGAGGTTACTGTTAACTCAAATTAAAATATAATAAAGACTTTCTGTATACCTACAAAACCTGACCGAAAAATAAAATAAAAAAATCCACAAGAAATGTCTTTGTGAATCTGGTCTTATTTTTCAACACAACCAAGATGAAAACGCAAATCACCAGGCTACTGGTACAAGAGCTACTGTCTTACCACCACTTGGCGGGTAACCAGCTACCACCACACAAACCGTCCTCAACTCTGATCAATCACTTTATACATCTTTAAGAACAAAAACATCTGTAATGGAAGACTCCTCAATCATCCGGACCCACAGCCGTGAGGCTTTTCAGTTCTCATACAAATTGCAGATCAGCTGTCAGACCTATGAATTTCCCTCTGGGATGAATAGTTTTCCTTCTTCGTGCGTTAGCATCTGGGAATTTTACTGAGAGAACCTGCAGCAGGATTTCATTTCAATCATCAGCTCTATTTAAAACTTACTGCCGTTAGCATAGTGACATTTTAAAATACTGTTACCTTTAATCAAAATTCTGGATAATAACAGTGAAAACAGAGTTAAAACGCAAGTTAACAGAAGCGTTTTTGTTTGTTTGTTTGTTTTTTAGTCGTGATGACCTCTCCCCTTAACCAAACTCGTTAGCTTGCTTATGGTTGAAACGCCATTAGCCATATGTCACTGGAAGGAAACCAACTAGCAGTGACATGCTGCTCTGTTCCCTTTCGTGCTTTCTGGAGACAGCGTCCACAACCAATAGTACTGCTTCAAAATACAGCGCTTGGCAGCATTGCAGGGTTAACAGCCCAAACATATGCATGATAAAATCCACAGTGGCACCTTGAGGCAGCCTCTGGGTCACTGAATGACAACATGCTAATGGCAGCCCTGTAGAAAAGAAGTGATTAGGAGTCTTACCCGGGCTGTAGCATTAGCTCCTCTCAGACAAGCTCTCAGCATGGTCTTCCCTGCCTTTGATGTCAGTCCCTAAATAATTTGACCTGCACTAAAAAAAGCAGATTATCTCTTTGGTACGCTGCTTCGTCTTCTCGCGTTCCCCCCTCTCTTCTTCAGTAATTTCAGTAGATTAAACCTTTGCGTGCACAACAGTGCCCCCCCTTGAGACGTTGCCAAAGTGTATTTCCGTTCTACGTCATTTGCGTCAAATATTTTTTCAACAACTGTATTTGATGTCCCACACAAGATCCATTCTCTTCCACTTCTTCAGGGTCTCGGAAGGGGGCTGTCCCAGCCATCAGAGAGTATACAGGTCACCAGCCTGTCGCAGGTGTAACAGACAGACTGCCATTCACACCTATGGGCAATTTAGAGTCACCAAATAACCTAACCCCACAAGTGCAGTTACACCGGTTTACTCCAACAGTCCAAGGACACAAGTTAGAGCTGGATAGGGCTTATTTTTTGCCAGCTTGACACAGATTTTCCAATAAATAGTTAAACATCTTCAAATAAATCAAACCAGCATGTGCCAATATCAACTGTATAAATGAGTCAGAAAGCTGTTTGAAGCTTAGCAGAAGGGGAGAAACTCTGGGCTAATGCTGTACTCAGAACACGGTTTTTAAATCACTGCCTCTGTGGGACGGTGGTGCAGCACATCTTTTGGCTCACTGAGAAGGCTTTAATTTCACTTAACAGTTCCTGGAACAAGCTGCTGTTCTACCCAGCAATCACAACAAACAGTGAAACATTCAAGTTTGTTTTTTTATTTCAAGAACTATTAAAGATACAGCAATAAGAAACAGTTATATTTCTATTTAAAAAATGCAAAAAAAACAAACCACAGCCGAACATGTCAAAGAAAACTCAAAATGGGACACATTTGAAAAAGTCTTGTTATCAAGTCACTGCCTCTGCTTCCTTTAAACTATTAAGATTATCCCTTTCTCCATCAGTCAGTTTCTATTCATTTGGAGTATCCAGGATTTAATCTCACATTTGCACCCAAAGGAAGTCAACACAACTAGATGTGCACTCTAGCAGGAAACTAGTTGGCACAGCAAGTGTTTTTCTGAATACCGAATCCTGAAACATGTACACACTTTGAAAGTTTGATTAAAAATGTAAAATCTTGAAATAGAATACACTGAGCACACCAAGAACCTGGCCCAAATTACTGATGAAGAAAATTATGATGAGAAACAAAACTTTATGTTTAAGTATAATCAATGACTACCAGCCAAAGACAGCAGAGTGAAGCACTTCGAGCACAGCATTTTTCCAAGGCAGCCAGAGCAGTCACTCTGAGTGGACTGTGGTACACTGATGTCAGGGGACACAACCAAATGATTCAAAAATTACGCCTCATCAGGCTCCGCTGTTTTCTGTACTTTGACTGGAGTTCCCCAACAGTCTTCATCCTGAGTAAAAAAAACACAATTTACTTTAATACAGTGTTTGTACTTTAATAGTGTTTGTACTTCCAACATATAGCATAAAAAAGCAGCCCATCGTACATCTGTGGGATCCCCTTCATAATGAGGTCCGCAAAATTCTCAAAAAGCCTGTGATGTGGGTATACGTTAACCCTTTAACAGCCGCCGACACACCTGTTACCTGCCCTTCTTGCCGTGAACAGCTGGTTAATGCCGAGCATCTCACCGCTGAGACTCTGAATTACCGTAATTACACGACTGTTTGTCCTATCGTAAAAATTCAAATGGTTTCTGAAAGTTGAGAAATTGCGCGTCACAGCCAACATAGAGTTACAGCAACTGTTGCTGGAAGTCCGCAAATGGTGGCACTTTTGAAGTTCATGGGCCTGCTGGTAAATAAAGGGTTAATCTAATGCAACTCAATAAAGCAGTATTTTACAGTTCTGTGAGCAGCTCTTAGTGTCTGAGAATATGTGAGGAGCTATTCTGGAAAAGATCCATGTAATGTTCTCCTCAGAGGAAAGCTGGTGATCATTCAGACAATGTTATTACAGTTACTAACTTATTAAATTGTATAAATTCTGTATTTGCCTTCAGATAAATAAAACTTGCAGAGTCTGACAAAGCACCTCTAGAAACAGATGGGAATTTGTTTCAGTTCTTTCAGTTGAACACTCTCGTTAGATTTTAAGAAACATCCTCAAAACCTGACCAGTCAGCCAGAAATAATTAAACCAATTAAATATGTTGTGATGTTTAAACCAAGGGTCCAGAAAGATTCAGGCAACAGTTCTTAAACCAGAACTATGACATCACTTGTCCTGACGTCACAACAGTGTGTGCGTTTTGGTTTGAGCCTTGCTAACATTTCTGCAGCACTAAAATGACTTCGACTCACCTCCACTGAAAGGCTGTGTGCTGGCTGTGAGGCCTGGGCATTCTGGGAGTCTGTAATAGCTGGGAAATCCAGTTCAATGTCCATTACATCATCAAGATCAAGCTCCTCACTGGAGGGAAAGGAAAACACACACACATACATGAGAACAGCCACTACATGACTGTGCAGAATGTGTACAGGTATATGAAGGTTGAGTATCTTCTTACATGTTATCAAGGGTCTTGTCTTGGCCTTCCTCTGCAGGGGGGTCCCAGGCATGTAGTTTGACCTTCCAGAGTTTGATCTGCTGGTCCCAGGAGCGCCGGCTGTACTTCCTAAACTTGTTGGGAGTTTTTGGATGAACACCTGGCTGACGCAAGTGTCTGGGAACAAGAAAGGGGGCTTAATGTTTTACCACTGTATGATACACATGAGCACTTAAATCTTTTTCTTCTGCATGTGTCCATACAACTGTAACTTTCTATTAAGTTTTGCACTGGATGTTTCAGAACTGTGTGAATATGCATTTCTGTTGACCTACTTAGGAACTTCTTTGATGTATCGGTCATAGGCCAGTGTGTTCTTGCCGTAGTTGATCTGTTTCTGTCGTCGTAGTAATACGGCTTCATCAGTTTCTATGTTTTCCCCCTCTCTGGAGTCACAGCTGCAGCAGACAGACAGGTTCACCCCCCATTCATGTGCACAACACACAAAAATAAAGGTGCAACTCTGATATTCATCATGAATGAAGCCTATAATTAGCAGCCCGACTCCATCACCATGATTTTATTCTTAAATACTCCTAAATGGCTGTAAACACAAAGGTGTCTAAATATTCTCATGTGAAACACGCCTGAATTACCAGCTGCTCAGTTTAACCTCTCTCTCTTTCAGCACTGAATGACAGCCAACACTGGGAATGAGTGAAAGCCCGGAGGCCAACTGTCCAATTCAATTCCAATTTAAGGAGATCCAGTTAGAGAAAATTTCCTCAAATAAGGTCGGGAATATCATAAAGTTTCCCATGCATTATAATTCAGTGTAATATCTTTTGAAGTAGCCTAACAGCTGGATCAGTGTGTGTATACAGTCAACAACTGGCTGTCAAGTAAAACAGTACAGTTCAATAGTATTTCAACAATGTTTATTATTCATTTTTACTAGAGTATCCTCCAGGGTGCTCTAGTAATAAAATAATCTTGTTTCAAGTCAAATAAGGTTTGCAGTCAAAAATAAATGTTTGCCCCCCCCCCTTCTTTTTCCTGAACTACACTTCGAGAAAATCGTCTGAGCTTTAACCTCTTTTCTGTTTCCCTGAAAGACTTCTTCAGACTTGTTTTCACTCGTGCTCTGAATCAATGATCTGATTGGCTGATGGAGTGTACAGATGCATAGATCCAGTCCAGTATTGTGGAAAACACGAATATACTTCACATGTAACTGAAACCTTTCTTTAACACCTGTCACAAGGACAGAAATTCTTACCACCTCATACCACAACCCACACATTCAATTAAAATTTTTATATCATTTTGATTTACTGAGCAATTCACTTTTTTAGTTTTTTCTATTTAACTGAGCTCCTCTAGCATCATTTGTTTTACTTTCAGAGTTATTGTGTTCTGTGATATTATATTATTTCATGTTATGGGGCTGCATTATAGTGGGTTTCTCAATGTTCTGGGATAAAGAAAGTATTTCTTGTCTTATTCAATGTGTAATTGAATAAGACAATATATATATATATATATATAAAAACATGAATCAGGGTATACTATGCCGGAACTACCTGCACAAACATAAACAGACGCCTGTTAAAGGCCTCTTAGTTCAATACAAGAATTCGAACAATGTACCACTACTTGAAAGTGTGCGTGGCAGCGTTTTATGAGAAACTACACACTACAAAGTACACGTGTACAGTGGCAACTGGATGCATGGTTTGAGAAGTCAGTGATTTGTTAATTCATGAATATTGTGAGTTTAAAGGTCAGTCAGAGGCAAAATGAGAGAATGAAAGATACCTTCCAGAAGAGCCAGATGAGACCTTTCTCTCTCTCTGGGTAACATCTGCACCCAGTATCCTCCTCCTGTAACTGAACACAGTACAAACACAGTGACTCTGCTGCAATACAAAAAAGAAGAAGAGAGTATATGCATTCAAAAAAAAAAAAAAGAAAAAAAGATTAGATTATAATATAGAAACTGTTTAATTACCGCTGCATATCTCTGTGTACATCCCTCCTCATCTCATCGTCCTCCACCTGGCTACCCCAGTCAGCCTGTCTCCCACAGCGGGACACTGGACCTGCGCTCTCTGGAGTCGTGAAGCTAGGAAGAAAAAACAAAACAGGGTTCACAACACAATGAACACACTGAGGGGAATGCTGCTACTACGGCGCCAGCAGATGTTGTGGCCACATGTTAGCAATGGAGTCAGTAACCTGTTCACCCAAGAATTCACAACAGGCACAAAGCAGCTAGTTAACGCAGAAAGTTTATTTTTCAATAGATAATACTTTATAGACTATAATATTACATTATTTGGTTCATGAGTTACTCATTTAAAGTGTTTTATTAGCAGAAATTGGCAGACAGTGAAAAGTCTAACTGGTTTCACTCACAGCGACAGAGTTTAAATACACTGAGATACAGCACATATGTCAGTGTCATTAGTAACTGATGACAGTGGAAGCTACAAAACTCACTTGTGCTTCAGAAAGAGCTTCTATTATTAAATAGTTTTTAAATGTTTAAAGATAAATGGTGCAACAGGCACAGAGCAAGAATAATTAAGAGTGGAGAACATCTAAGAACTGTAGTGTTAAAGAAAACTCAGGAGTAATAATGAAATTAAATCATTATGCTAATTTACCAAATATTACTTTACAATCACAATATTTATTTTAACCCCGTAAGTCATAAGCCCACAGTTAACTGGGTCAGAAGTACACAGACCAATTGAATTCAAGGATTTTACTATAACACACTGCACAATACCATCTATATTTATTGCAGCACCTTTGAACAGGGTAATTAATACAGGCAGGCTTTGTAGGCTTTATCGCACATTAGTCTAAAATTACTAAAAGCATTTCCCGCACAAATGGAAAGACCTGCCAAAAAAATCATAAGGCTTCAACTGCCTTTTGGCTTTCAGTCAATTAAAAGTCACCTGCAGTAATTATGTTTATCACTTTGCACATAAATCTGCCGTTACTCCTACCTAGCATGCCTGCTATCAGGGTGTTTGTAGCTGGGGTCAGTATGCCTGCCTCTTCCCCTTTCAACACCATCTGCCTCACTGCTGGTCCGCAGACTTCCATTGATCCCTCTCTTCCTGCAGTGGGACCACCGAGATGGTCCAAAGCTCCTAGGCAACAAGACACAATACACATAAACATGAAAAATTCATCCTTGTTTTGATATTAGATTATTTCAAGCATTTCTCAATTGGTCAGTCCTGACATTCATGTGTCAAACTAAAAAAAGAAGCATGGCTGTTAAAAATGTAGCTTAAAACTACTCAGAGGAAGCAAATAACGTTTTTGGAAGGATTCCTAAACACAGATGGTCGCATGTATGCTTCCCATACAGGAAAACCTTTGAAACGGCACAGCAGCATTAATAGTTTCAAAACACTTTAGGAGTTTGTTTTTTAAATTTCTTAGCTAAATTAAAGGCTGGAGAAGCCACAGCGTTGAGGTTAATTTATAAAGGAGGTCGAGTGCAGCGGGTAAAACTGCAGCTTTGTCAGTGGGAAAAACATAAGTTCTCTCGCCATTTACTTCCTTCTTCTCAATGTTCAGATGTGTTCATTCATTCATCTTTCCATTCATGTAGCGGTGGGGGAGGGGGAGTACTCAGGGCAGAGCCTTATAATATCGGACATTTAAATTAACTTGTATTCTGATTATAACGACAGTTGTAAACCTCTTGTCACGTTCCACTCACTTTACGTTCTTTCAACCGTTGTCTGTGTTTAACGGCCGCCCAAGCTAACATATGCCCCACTGTCAGGTCCACTAGCAGCCGGGATACTAGCTTCATTAACACAAGCTTAAAGAAAACAAAGCAAGTCATACAGGCTAGCATAAAACGGTCACCGCGTATACTAAAGTGCTGCAGCATTAATTTCAAGAAATTTTTATAGCCTTCAAAACGCCTACAACGTTTTCCCAAACAAAAGACTCGCTAATCTAGCACAGTGGCTTCCGTTTACCGAATACAGCTGGTAATAACAGACTGAGGCAACTATGTAACCGACCTTTTTTCATGTTCGATGTTGTGATCCTCATGCCGCCTGTCTTTGGTCCAGTTAGACATTTTCTCGATTAAATGAGTGTCCACCGTAGCAAACTTCCCTGTGCTCAGCTCAGACTCTACACTACATTCACAGTCTGAACATACGCGCCAACTCTGAAAGACGCGCGGCCTCAAACAATCTAACCGGTCACGTGGCCGGAAAAGGCGGCTACACCGCTAAATATTAGAAGAACGCAACAAGACCAGACTTCCCGCGTAGACGGTTCTGCTCGACAGAAAAGGTTTGGTCACGCCAGATCCCCAGTTTAGGAATAGTCACGTGGTTTCTTTGTGAACTCTACTAAAGCTCTACTGACGGATATATTCCGTTTTTATTACAGTGCAATACACAGCGTCTCCGACCTGGCTCTAGCAGTCAAGGAACTTCGACCGAGCGGATGTGCTTGATCGACCAATGGACAGAGAAGGGTGGGACTGTTTGCTGCAGCTCTCTCTTGTCGCTGCTTTTTTTTTTTTTCTTACTGTGATCCTTTCAGTGCGCTTTTTCTTTCTTTTGTTCTGAACAAAATTTTATTGAACTTTTGAAGCAGACATTCAAAAGTTCAACATTTACACACAAAAAAACCCTCTCCATCAACGAAGAAAAGTAGTGGCAACGCTCGTTATATGTTTGACATGTAACAACAATAATTTTGTCTTAAATTGATTCTAGATTCTAAATTTATGTACAGTACTTTGGTCAACTGTTGTTGTGTTAAATGTGCTATATAAATAAACTTGACTTGACTTGACATCAGGGGCGGGCTGGGGTTGAAATTCAGCCCGGGAGAGGCCTTTTATACTATCGACCCCCCCCCCCCAAAAAAAATCTGGTGTTTCCATACCTGTCAAGTTTTGTATTTAAAACGGGAAATTTTAGCTGCTGAAAATAGAAGTTGCTGTGACTTCATCGCCTAATTTGCATAATTGTTCATTTGGATATAGTTGCAGTCGAAGCTCAGGGAGAGAGGAAAAACCTCTTTGGAGAGGCAAAAAGTGAAGAAAAAAAACACCCTAAATATGTTTAGAACTATAAATGAACTTTAATAACTTTAATGCCTTGCCTAGACCCACATTAGATAGATGAATTTTGTCCCGTATTGTTTAATGTTAGAATATCAAAATTAACGAAAACACTGTGGGGTGAGACTGCTAACTAAGTTCAACTCTCCTCCTTTATCTGGGCCACTGTTGACAACTTGTGTAAGAAAACTCGCTGTCCCCTGTCTCAAAGGTTGATAAAGGCCGAAGTGAGGTCCGGGGATGGGCGCGGAGGGAGCGGGTGGGCAGACTCGGTGATTAAGTGAGGTTTGGGGGTTTGAGGGTGGGGGTGAAGAGAGGTTTGGGCGATGCCAAAGTGTACGAAGGGACGCAGGAAGAAAGCTTTATGTACAGAATACACGGCGACAGCGGAGGATGTCACTGTCACTAGACGCTTTATGGGAAAAAACCTCGCTAAGTTGGCAACACTGATCCCAACCGAGGTCCAGTTGTTTAACAGGTGTTACGTCGATTCGTGTTTCCCCATCAGATACTGTTTCCCTAGCGTCTCCTCGCCGCGTTTTCTTCCGCGCTCCCAACCTACGCGCCGTGCTTGCACTGCAAGAGAACTACGGAGACCGTGAAAGGTCAAACACAGGAGGAAACGGTATCTAATGAGTGCATTAGAGCCATCAGATAAAGTTCCCCCAGTTTAATACAGGGGGAACTGTATCTGATGGCACTTATTGAGTCATCAAGTTGCGTTCCCCCAGTTTGGGGTACTGCTCTAGTTTTGGGCAGTTGCAAAAAAGTGGGACAACTTCGCCGAAACACGTTGTTTGAGCTTTCACGGTGTCCGTAGTTCTCTTGCGGCGCAAGCATGCGCGTTTTTTGCCGGCACGGAGCGGCGAGGAGACGCTGGGGAAACAGTATCTGATGGGGAAACGCGAATCGACGTAACACCTGGTTTGTTCCGGCTGTCAGCACTAGCTGCCACCCAGGCCACTGCAGGTGGCAGTTCTCGCGAGGCTAGTGACAGAATTCAGTTTGGAGCGGCACAGGAACACTTTAAAAAAAAAAAATTATTATATTAAAATATGGGAAATTTACGGGAAAATAATAATTCGGGAATAAAATACGGGAGTTTCCCGGCCAAAACGGGAGACTTGACAGGTATGGGTGTCTCGCCCTTCACCTCTCATGGTGTGCTGGCTGGGCTGTTGTGTTTGTAGCCCCTCCTGATGAAAAACGGCTCTCAGTGAAGTGCCAGCTCCGACCGACCATCACTGTTTGCACCTGTGGCCGCGAGAGCTGCAACGCGAGCGCTGCTGTGGGTTAAAAAAAAAAAAAAATTCTGATCACCGGCCGGTTCGGCCTGGAAACGACCGGCCGTTCGGGAAACGTCCCGAACCTCCCGATGGCCACCACGCCTCTGCTTGACATGATATAGTTTATTTTGAAAAATTAAGAAATCTGTCTATTCAAAATGTTACTGTTTTGTAGAAAACAATTCCAAAGAATAACGATCGTGTTTACTGAAAAGTCATGTAATCCATTTTTTCAACAACTGCCAAAAATGCCAGGGCCGATTTTTTGTCCCAGTCCAGCCCTAGGGTGAGGGGAGGGAGACAGGACAAGAGACACACTGTGGAAGCCTAATACTGATTAAATGCAGAGTAATGTATAAACACAGAGTGTGAATGAATAAGAAACACTCATTGCATAAGCCCCCAGCAGCCTAGGCCCATTGCAGTGTAACTAAGGGAGGGTTCAAGGTCGCCTGATCCAGCCCTAACTATAAGCTCTATCAAAAAGGAAAGTTGTATGCCTAATCTTGTACATGAGAAGAATTTTAACTTCGATTCTGGATTCAACAGAAAGCCAAGGAAGAGAAACCTCTCTTTCTAGTCCCAGTCAGTACTCTACAGAAGGCTTTTAAGGGACCTGATAGTAATGAATTATAATAGTCCAGCCTAGACTACAAACTAGGTTTTCAGCATCACTCTGAGACAGGATGATTTTAGAGATAAGTAGCTGCTTTGCATTGTGTTGGCACATGGCATTAAAGACGACAACAGTGGAGGAATTATATCCTTAAACTTAGCTACAGCACTTTCAAAAAGACATCTACTGTAATGAAATGCATTCCCCATTGCTGTTTGATTCATCATTGTAAATGTTATTAAGACATGATCAGGCAAAAAGGATTTTCAAGAAAATACTTTTAAATGTTCAATTTCTATCAGATTTGTTGGAACAAGATCCAGAGTGTGATTAAAGTGGTGGGTGGGCTCAACATTTTGAGAGAAGCCAACTGTGTCCAATAATAAGTTCAATGCAGTGTTGAGGCTAAAATCACCTACTGTAATTATTCTATCTGAACTAAGCACTAAATCAGATAAGTTTGAGAAAACTGATAGAAACTCTGAGTAAGGACCAGGTGGACGATCGATAACAACAAATAAAAGTGTTTTTTGACTTTTCCAGTTAGGGTGTACAAGGCTAATAGTCAGGCTTTCAAATACACTGCCTGGCCAAAAAAAAAAGTCGCCACCTGGATTTGACTAAACAAATAGGTACGAGCCTCCTATTGGATAACTACTGCATGGGCGATCATCTTTCAGCTGGCAACAAGTTATTTAACCCCAACTGGTGCAATGAGGAGTCAAATCATTTTCATGCATCAAGCAGAGAAAACATGTAAGGAGATTGCAGAAACTACTAAAATTAGGTTAAAAGCTGTCCAACGCATTATTACAAACTGGAAGGATAGTGGGGACCCATTGTCTTCGAGGAAGAAATGTGTCTGGAAAAAAAATCCTGAATGATCGTGATCGGCGATCACTTAAATGTTTGGTGAAATCAAATTGAAGAAAAACAACAGTAGCACTCAGGGCTATGTTTAATGATGAAAGTAAGAGCATTTCCACATGCACAATGTGAAGTGAACTCAAGGGATTGGGACTGAACAGCTGTGTAGCCTTAAGAAAACCACTAATCAGTGAGGCTTACCAGAAAAAAAGGCTTCAATTTGCTAGGGAGCATAAAGATTGGACTCTGGAGCAATGGAAGAAGGTCATGTGGTCTGATGAGTCCAGATTTACCCTGTTCCAGAGTGATGGGCGCATCAGGGTAAGAAGAGAGGCAGGTAAAGTGATGCACCCATCATGCCTAGTGCCTACTGTACAAGCCTGTGGGGGCAGTGCTATGATCTGGGGTTGCTGCAGTTGGTCAGGTTCAGCAACATTATGTGCTCAAAGAATGAGGTCAGCTGCCTACCTGAATAATACTGAATGACCAGGTTATTCCATCAATGGATTTTTTCTTCCTTGATGGCACGGGCATATTCCAAAATGACAATGCCAGGATTCATCGGGCTCGAATTGTGAAAGAGTGGTTCTGGGAGCATGAGACAGCATTTTCACACATGGATTGGCCTCCAGAGTCCAGACCTCAACCCCATTGGGAATCTTTGGGATGTGTTGGAGAAGGCTTTGCGCAGTGGTCAGAATCTGCCATCATCACTGCAAGATCTTGGTGAAAAATTAATGCAACACTGGATGGAAATAAATCTTGTGACATTGCAGAAGCTTATTGAAACAATGCCACAGCGAATGCATGCCGTAATCAAAGCTAAAGGCGGTCCAATGAAATATTAGTGTGTGACTTTTTATTTTTTGGTGGCGACTTTTTTTTTGGCCAGACAGTGTATATTTCAGTCTTTGGTTGATTAATAAGCTGGAGTGGAAGATTGCTCCTCCTCGGCCTATGCTTTAAGGATATTAATGAGTTAGTATGACTTGGGGGTGTTGGTTCATTTAAACTAACATATTCATTATGTTGCCCCACCATCTTGAATACAGTGGTCGGGATGGACATCGCCATTCTGCCTAATCGCATTTTATGTATGTCGCTAGAGACTGGCCATATATGCAGTACACCTGATGAGTTACTTTTAATTTAAAGGTCACAAGTAGCTCTTTCAAACTACCCTGCTCAAATGAAAGGAACACTTTTTAATCAGAGTATAGCCTCAAGTCAATTAAACTTCTGGTATACTGAGCTGGTCAGTTAATCCGAAAGAAACTTCATGAGGGTGGCCCCAGCATCCTCTAGAGACCCCTGTGCTCACTGCGCGGCACCATGGAGCCCAGTTGGCATTTGCCATAGAATACCAGAATTGACAGTTCCACCACCGGCACCCTGTGCTTTTCACAGATGGGAGCAGGTTCATCCTGAGCATGTGTGACAGATGTAAAAGGGTCTGGAAAAGCCGTGGAGAACAATATGCCTTTAACATCATTCAGCATCAGCAGTTTGGTGGTGGGTCAGTGCTGGTCTGAGAAGGCAGCTCCACAAAGGGACGCACAGACCTCCACAGGGCTGCAGTGAGAAAACAATATACCGACCAGCAACGTCCAGCCATACTGCCCTGTTCAAAACATACCACTGATATTCCCTGGGATTGGAAATTAAACTGTTGACGGTATCACTAAAACTTCTACAAATATGCCCATGTATTGGAATCCTGCAGTGAGGAAATAGAGGCAGTCGAAAAAATTTCACACTGTTAACCAGGCAAAGGTCCTTTGGGACTCAAAGTTAAAGCCAAGAGGAAGATTTGGAGGACACCGAAACATCAGAATTATTCCTGCAAAGAGCGAGCCATTAATTCATCTGTTGTCAGAATCAAATTTGGACTTTTTATGTATTTCAGAGATGTGGTTATAACCATCCACTTCTGCATCCACATTTTATGACCAGCTTAGAAAAATTCTTAATGAGTGTAACAAAGTGAAATAGTAGTAGTGAGTAAGATTATGTGGCACCATATTAATACTTTTATGAGGAAGAAATCACATTTTTTAGGAGATATCAGCTTAAAATTGAGAGTAAACTGACAACAAGGCCTTAGCCTTGTTGCTGCTACTTTTAATCACTTTTTTCTTGATTCTGTAAATGAGTTAAGTAGGAATTTTAATGATTATTTATTGTCCCTGTAATAATGGCTGATAAGATCTGCACCTAACAAACATCACAGGAGTACGCTGTTTAAAAAGTTCAAAATGTAGGGATGTTTTTCAGCTTGATACTATATTTATTAAAATACTGTAATACCACGGGTTTTTACCTGTAACTAACTTAATTAATCTCTCATTTGAACAAAATATTTTTCACAGCCTGCAGACAGGGGAATCCTACCATCGACTTCCATCTGCGCGTTGCAGAAGTGACGCAGGCGCAAGAGGCACCATTTATCAGCTACGAAGCTTCCTGTTTTCCATAACAACTGCAGACGCTTTCTCCTTATTGGCTGCAGCTACATCCTGCGTTTTCAGGCCTCTACTGTTCAGATTCTATTTTAAACCACACTTCCTTCGTGAGCATTGGATTAAGGACAACGACTTAGAGAAGGCGTAAGTCAATAACAAGATATTTGGCGGAGCCATCCAGTGCGGAGAACTGTTAAATATATTAGCAGGAGCGGATAGTAGCACCGTTAGTAGGTACGAAATGAAAGAAGTCTGTTGTCTCTGTCCGGAACAGCGATGGGAGTTTTAACGCTTTTATGAAGCTAATAGTTTGGTTTTCGGGCGAAAAACCCCCACTAGTTATTCAACAGAAAAGTTCCTCCGTTGAGCTGAGATGCACCAAGAATGGACGCTTGGACACAATTTTCAATGCTGAGTAAGAACACAATGGCTTGAAATCGAATTAATGTTTGTGATGCCAAACCAGTTTAAGAGCATCTGCTCCAAGATAACTGGCCCTTGGTTAGCTGTTGTGACTCCATGAAATCATTGCTGATGTTACAAACAGGAAGATATTAGCATGTCTTCATCTCTAGAGGCAGAACGATACTCAGGAGAAAAACAACAACTTTGAAATAAATGGTCTCGGTAATATTTTAATGTGGGGAAAAGTGATGTTCATTTTACTTTTATATATTTTGGTAGTTTCATCTGAAACAAATATTCGTCAAGTTCGGGACATAATGAACACTTGAAATCTGAATCTGATCCTTCTGTTGTGAAACAAATGTACTGTAGTTGGTTGGTGACTACATTGTTGTTAGGGCTTATGTAAAACATTTTCATCAAGGCTTTACA
This sequence comes from Australoheros facetus, assembly GCA_030220045.1. Taxonomy (NCBI): domain Eukaryota; kingdom Metazoa; phylum Chordata; class Actinopteri; order Cichliformes; family Cichlidae; genus Australoheros; species Australoheros facetus. The sequence continues at coordinate 26,058 of JASGAU010407959.1, forward strand.
TATGCAGGTTTTCAGTTAGAAAGTTCAGAGATTAAAGTATACATGAGTGAACTCTGCCACATGCCTCGTGGCTTATTGTCTCAGGTTTTATCATTTTAATACTATGGACAGTAGTGAACACAATGGCTGGAGTATAGTAGTATACAGAGAAGAGATAGCAGACAGGATAGGCTTGGTATTGTTTAGACTGTAACATTGTGCATTTTTAGATGTCAGTTGTTCACAAAAACAGTGTGGAGTTCATATCTTTGCTTCATTCTCATATTCACACAGCTGGCAAATCACAGCAGTGAGTGGGTGTCATTGATAGTTGGTTTCTAATACAGAAACTGTCTGACATCACAAGGATTGGTGGGTGACTTCTGATAGGGTATACGACCCCTTTCTGCTGCCTTGACATCATGTTTGTGCTTCGTCCTTTCACAGCTTAGTTCCTTTGTCTGGTATGGATCACAACATCCCAGAGATACTGAGAGATCCTGACAGACAGCCTGGGCTGATTGCAGGTAAAACAAATACGCCAAAACATATTGTGAGTCTGTTTATTTCATGATATGAAAGTAAAGAAGGACACTGCAGAAAGTTTGCTGTAGCTCAGGAAGTAACCAGGATGCCTGCTAGTTGGAAGGTTGGTGGTTCAAGCAAAAGCAGCTTTTATTTAATAAAAAGCTGACTTGAGGGCAGATCTGTCAGTTGCTATCCAAGTAACTATCTACTCTCAAGGGTCCATCATTAATAATAATAATGTATTATTATTATTATTATTATTAACTAGCATTAAGATGATTGGAGGTGGCAGCATGCACAGACGCGGCTCCGAGCTCTTCTATTCTGTGCTCATTTTGTTTGCTTTTGGCTTCTGATAGAAGGTGGTAGGATAATTGACGAACACAAATTTCCTTACTTTCTTTGTTAACTTTATATATACTCCAGGCTGTAGAATTGCCAGTGTCGTTAGTTGGTGTAGATTCTTGATGATATATTCTCCCTACTGTTGATTTCTTGTGATGATGACTGATGATTGTGGGTTGTTTGTCTCTCTGTTTTAGACTGGGAGAGTCATGAGTCCTTCATTCCAGAAAAAGAGCAGGTTAGTGGTATCTGATGTGGTCAGTTTTAGACCTTTTTTATTTTTTTAGGGTCTCTTTTCCAAAGCAAGTGATGTATGAGGGTGGGGGGAATACACACAGTGAAATAAACGTACAAATATCTCTATCTATATATCCATTTATCCATTTTCTTCCGTTTTATCCAAATCAGGGTCATAGGGGTCTGGAGCCTCTTGCAGCTGCCAAAGGGCAAGACACAGGGTACACCCTGGTTAGGTCGCCAGTTTGTTGCAAAGCTAACACATAGAGACAACAACTTTCATGAGTTTGGAATAAGAAAGTCAGTCAAAAATATGTGGAGATGTTTAACCCTTACCCTAATGTTAGACTAAGGTTGGGTTTACAATAACTATATCTTAACCATAAACAAAGTTTTCATATTACCTTGCATGTAATGCATGCATACGAACCTTCGGCCACACACTTTGAGCCGTTTTGTGCTTGTTAGCTCATCCGGCCAACGGACCGATGAGCTCATGTCATCTGTCATCCATCCATTAATACTTTTTTTTGCAATACGACCAAAAAACAACAAGAAAACTTTAACTTTCTTTCTGTACTTAACATATTACATTAACCTGTGAAATATGAGGGATTGTGAGCAAGATGACATCACTGACGTTCTTATTGTTGTTGTAGTAGTTGTAGTAGTATTGATTATTCCTGTTTTTCTTTCAGAGGAGATTCAGTTCCTGCATGGTAGCAGAAGATCTGAGCACAGATGGTATGACTTATGTATGTACAGCAGCACGTTAAGCACAACAAGCACTGCAACAAATTTTTTTTTCTACCTAAAACTATTGTGGCAGCACGGTGGCATTGTGGTTAGCGCTACTACCTCACAGCTAGAAGGACAGCTAGAAGATCAAATCCACCGGGCCCTTCCGTGTGGAATTTGCATGTTCTCCCCGTGTCTGCGTGGGTTTCCTCCCACAGTCCAAAGACATGCAGTTACTGTGGTAAGGTTAATTGGTGATTCTAAATTGTCCGTAGATGTGAATGGTTGTCTGTCTCTCTGTGTTAGCCCTGCGACAGGCTGGCGACCTGTACAGGGTGTACCCTGCTTCTTGCCCTGTGTCAGCTGGGACACGCTCCAGATGTTATTTATGGTTAGCATTGCCAAATAGATGTTGTTTTTATCTAATTGACAGACACAGGCAAAGTGTTAATCAGACAGTAGATTCTGATTGGATGATTGAAACACATCTGGTGACTGTTTGTCTGTCTGTGGGTATATGAAATATATGGGTCATTCTATTTCAAGTCAACATGGGCCTTCTGTTCGACTGTCTCAGATTTGTCTAAAAATATATGGTACACAGTTTGAACATAATGATTCAGGTGAAATTTTAGCTTCATATTTAAAATGCTTTTCAGGATCTAGTTTATTTTTTTGAAAAGTGGTCCATCAACTAACTTTCATGCCATTTTATTGCATATTGAAATCTGCAGCAGTGTTTGAAAGTGATATAATCAAATTAAATGTTATAATCAAAATGAACCAGGATCTGTAATTTGGGACAGAGAGATTAAAAATGTCTAAGTACTGGCAAGTTAAAATATGAAAAAAAAAAAATTAAAACAGTCATAGAAAGTCCCTTATTTGAGCACACACAAAAATTTCAGAAAGCATGTGCAATACTTTTAAATTCTTAGTCAAGGAAATGAGGAAAATAACATTTTTATTCAACTTTCATGTTGCAAATAAGTTGTACCACAAAAAAAAAAAGTCATTAGATTGACCTATCCAAATAGAATAAAACTCTTGAATTTTCAGATGGCACTCAGAAAATAATTTAGTTTAATATGAAATGTGGAAAAGAATGGAATGATGGATGATCTGCATGTTTTTATTTTTGAGTTATTTTACTTACCATTTTGAGACCCAGTACCTTGGAAGATTCTGATAATTCAGGTTAAGTTTACAGTATACTAAGAGGTACTAAAACATATTTAGCATATTCCTATATATTTAATATAATCCTTGCAGCATTCTTTCAGACAGCATACCAGTTACCTGATCCCTGCTTACCTTTACCAATTGTGGCATTAGGATTAAGTATTAGGATTAGGGGTTTAGGGTTAGGATCATGTATCAAGCTACTAACCCCACCATGTGAACACTGCAGCTTGGCCTGGCAAGACTACTTCACATGAAATTTTCCCTTTTTATCCTCCCACACAAAACAAAGCAGGAGGATATAGTTGTCATACATTTCGTCCGTCTGTGAAGTTTTACCTTTCCTATAGATTCTAAAACCACAAAGAGTAGAGCCATGAAATCTGGCATATGTGTTCTTTACTCTTCAAAGATTCGCAACACAATATTCATATTCCTGGATGTTTAGTGCCCTTTGTATACCTTTGCTGTATTTATCTGAAGTGGAGTAAACAGCATGAAGTTTTTCAGGCTGCTAATGCTATGGTAATATATGCTAATGCTATGCAGCCTCTTTGTCGTGCCTGATTGGCGTAGCCTAATCATGTGATCATATTGTGCTGTGTGACTGGCTACACCTACTTGACCAATATTGACTGAAATGGAGAAAGTGTGGTTTCCTCATATCCAGCAACTGACCTATGGGTCACTGAACAGCTGGCAGTAGCTAGATAGTGAGAAAAAGGGGAATCCTAAACTTATAGGTAAAGAGCCAGTCTATTTATAGTAACATCTGTTCTAGGCTGCAGCCTTATTGTTTGGCCTGCCAACTTGTGATTTGCTGTGTAGTGCCTATCATGTTAGTCAGGGATGACTCGGCCATAAATAGTACAGGTTATGACTTATCATTGAGCAATATTAAAGCCATACCTACTGCTGAGCAGAAAATGTAAAAAATGTTTTGAAAAATGAAAAATTTGCAGATATTTAACTAAATTATTTTTTCTGAGTTATAATTGAGTACCTGATGCTGAAGCTTGTAGTGTATACAGGTTGCTAACTTTCTACAGAGTCAATCACCACAGACCTCCAGATTAGCTCAAGAACATTGTATAGACAGGTTCATGGAGCTTCATGGGTTTTCATGGCCGAGCAGCTGCATCCAAGCCTTACATCACCAAGTGCAATGCAAATCATTGTGTGCAATTGTGTAAAGCACACCACCACTGGACTCTAGAGCAGTGGAGACATGTTCTCTGGTGTGACGAATCACACTTTTCCATCTGGCAATCCGATGGCCAAGTCTGGGTTTGGCGGTTGCCAAGAGAACGGTACTTGTCTGACTGCATTGTGCCGAGTGAAGAGTTTGGCGTCTGGTAGTGCAATCCCCTCAGTTCTGAGTACCTTCCCTCTCTTTGTTATCATCAGACTACACTTCTCCAGTCCAGATGACATTCTGATGTCACTGATGTGTAGATCCTAGTGTAGTGGTGTGGATCAGTGAATTGAAGTCTTGTTCACTCCTGGCATACAGCTTGATGTCATCCATGTAGAGGAGGTGGCTCATGTTTGCTCCATTCTGTAGATGATATCTGTAGCCAGTCTTGTTAATGATCTGCTTGAGGGGGTTCAGGCCTATGCAGAACAGCAGTAGGGATGGAGCATCTTCTTTGGTAAATCCTACAGTTGATGGTGACTTGTGCAATTGGCATGAAGTCGCCCTCTAGTGTTGGTGTTCACATCCCCATTAAATTCCTGATGAAGGCTCTTATTGTCCTAGCGATCCTGTACAGTTCTAGGCATTCCAGGATCCATATGTGAGGCACTGAGTCGTGGGGTTTCTTGTAGTCAGTCCAGGTGCTGAGCAGGTTGGTTAGTTTAGTCTTACAGGCTCTAGTGACTGCTATATCTACCAGTAGCTGGTGTTTTGCTCCTGTGGTGTTTCTGCCGATTCCTTTCTGGGCCCCGCTCACGTATTGAGCCATCTGCCTGTTAATATTAGCCACTATGATGCCTGACAGGAGCTTCCATGTTGTGCTGAGGCAGGTTATTGGCCGGTAGTTGGATGGGACTGGTCCCTTCTGGGGATATCACTGATGTCTGCACTTTACCTGCTGCCATAACAATGAAACACTTGTTGTATCTTTCGACAATGACCAATAATGTACCTTATCTTATCCTATTCAAAACATATTGCCAATGCGTTCAAAGCATACCTGTATAGAAAAACACATTGGAATACCATTAGACATGGATTGGCCTCCCCAAAGCTCGGAGCTCAGCGTTATTGAAGCAGTGTAGCGTCATCTTGACAGAGAATGGAACAAAAGGAAGCCAGCATCTACAGAAGAGCTTTGGAATGTTTTTCGGAATCCTGGATAACGATTCCTGAAGACTACTGGGAAAAAAATTACAGGAAAGCTTGTCTAACAGAGTTCAGACTGTTGAAGAATAAAGGTGGTTACATCAAAAATTGACCTTCAAGCTCTTTAGAATTGTACAAACTCTGATTTTGTCTTATATATTGTATTTCCATGTATGTTTCAGTCATTTGATGCACTTATTTCCCATTTTCCTAGCAAAATATAAAGAAATGAGGGGTGGCTCAAAAATTTTTACAGTACTATACCTTTTTGAAAAAGTTGGGCTCCTGACCCAAACACCTGTTCATATATATCCATGTCTTTGGGATCATTGTCTTGCTTTCTGATATTATATATAGTTTTCCACTAAACTATATATACTGTATACTCATCAAGCACTTTGTGTCTAATAGCTGTGTGCAACTGCACACACATACACAAAGTTGTTCAGTAAGCCTATCGCTTGGCAGCATTGCAAAATACAGTCCTCCATTCATCAGACAACAGAGCCTTGTGGCATATTGCTGAAGTTGGATGAATCTCTGTGTCTGCTGAGGCTGCACAGCGTAGACTAAAGTGGTAGATTTTGGTTCTGTCACCAGCATAAATCCAACCTACCTTGCTATAATCATGTGATGAATGTTTTCTTGGCACACTTGGACCCCATAACCTGATTTTTGAGGTCTGGTTCCTCTGTTCTTTTTTGTGACTCTCATACAACAGAATTTTGCATCTGCTAACACTGTGCTTCATTGAGAATTTTAATTGCTAGTATTATCTGACAAATAAGTAACTCAGTTACAGTCAATAGAGTACAAGAAAACAAAAGATGACAATCAGTTACCATCTACCACTTTCTCTGTAACTTTCTCTTTCTCTTTCACATTATATCATTATGTAAGATCTTAATCTTGACACTGTTGAATTTTACACCCTTTCAGGTTACTGGTCACAGATGTCCATCTCCCGGTCCTTGCAGCGAGCTGAAGTTTTACTCAAGAGTACCTTTAATCCGAGTCTGAAGTGGCTATTCCGTGGTGACAGTCAAGATCAGGACGAGGAGAATTTTGTAGTGGCTCACAACCTGGTGTCCCGTTCCTCTGAGCGCCTGCTGCATCTGCAGCAAGCCCTTCTGACTGTGGCACCCCAGTGGCAGCTGGTGGGTAGGACACAGTTGGGATATCCTCAGGTGAATTCCAGAGATTACAATGAAACTGGATTTTTGACAGGTTTAAGCAGAATAAGATATCACTTGTAGTACTGCCTAATTTCAGGCCCCTTATTCTAATTTGATAGTTATGAACTATTATGCCTCATCAAGAGGTAGCTCTGGTGTTATTATAAGACAAAAATGTGTGAAAAAACTTGTATAAAAATATTGTATATTAATGTAAACGTGTACTTTCACTTGCTTAAATTTTTTAACCATCAGTTCTGATCATAATTACAGAGTAATAATTCATTTTTAGAATTCTAACCCTTTAATTGCCATTTTTGGCATGAGGTTAAAATCATTTCAAATGGAAGAAAAGCTTTGCTCAGTGCTGTAGAGCACAGGAATGTCCTCCAGGCAGAAGAGGCAATGTTTCAATATAAACTATTCTGACCACTGGAACAAAAATTCAGATTTTTATTGTCTTATAACTAAATCCATCATCTTTCTCTCCACACACCCACCTCCTCCCCCATCCAATCAGGCCTGTTTTAAAGGAATGCCAGATGAAGCAGGTGTTCTTTTCCTGCCTTCCTCATCCTTCCTCCAGGGCAACTACAGAGCTCTGTGGAGGCTCCTGGAGCAGCGGTCCTTGCTGATTTTTATACACGAGTACACAAGGAGGGCTCGCCTGGCAGCAGCTTTCATGTCAAGAGTGAACAGTCTATTGGAGCATCAGCTGAAGAAATCATACCTTACACTTAACCAGGTTAGGCTGAACTTTCAGAACTGCAAAAGGATTACTTAAATTACTCTGTATTGTGTACTCATACTGAATAGAGAATCAGGAGGTAGGACATGTTGCTGATTCATTCACTCTGAAATCACCAGACAGTTACCCACGCTATCCTGACACTGGACATCACACTATGAGAGTTAGCAGAGGGAAGACCTTTCGGTGTCCTATCCAACTATACTGAACATTTGTGTTTTTACACGCACCTTTGTTATGTGATGTAATGAAAGGTTTGGGACTGCATGTGTGGAAACAGCCGAATAGTTTTTTTTTTCTTCTGAACAGCTGGTTTGAAGTAGGCTTAACAGAGTTTTAGTGGTTCGCTGCCATCAGATTGAGGTTACAAGAGTGTTGGTATTGAATAGCCTTCTTGCATAATGCATTTTACCTGTTTCTTTTTAAATCCTGACATGAAATGTCAGTCTCCCGCAATCCCAAGTTGGATAACCTTTTAGAAAATGGATGCTTGGATTCTTCTGTAGCATCTAACATTTGAGATGTTAATGAAGAGCTTTAGATAACTCTTTATCAGCATATTTCATAATGCTAATTGCATAAGCATAATGCTTATTCAGAGTCATTCTGCTCTCCTTTCCAGACCCCATCCACCTGGTCTTCGTGCAGGATCAATCTCGGCTCACTAAGTCAAGAACTCCGGGTTCATCTCAATCACTGGTCTTGCCTGTTTTCCAAAGTCCAGACTGACCACTTCTTAAGACGTACCATTGTTCAACAAACCAGGCTGCTGATAAAAATCAAAGAATCTCTGGATTTATTAGGTCTGCAGGCACTGCTTTTGATGGAACATTATGTCCAAGCTATTCTGTCTGTTATAGCCCAGACTGACTTAGACTCTGTACCAAAAGAAGTCTTGGAGGATATTTTAACAGGTACTTATCAGTACAACCAGGCAGTGGATGAGCACAGACGGCAGCACAGCACCTCCCAGCTGAGGACTGCAGTATTACAGCAGGCAGATTTTTCTGCATTGGATTCTAGTCTTCCAAAGATCAAAACCCATCACCCTTCTCATTTCTCAGTCAAAGATTTAATGATGATTTTAGCAGGCCATCATGGAGAAATGGCAGCCAAACAGCTGCACTACTGGGCTTTAGAGCAGCCCTGTTACATCTGTCAGATCCATAGCAGCCATGAGGACTACACATGTTCTGATAACTCCATAAGTCAAATGGTAAACTGTCGGATTTCCACACTGAGATCTGAGTGGACATGGGAGCAGCTACAGCATACCTACCTAATTTCCTCTCCTCTCTTCTCTATGAATCGTCCCACTTTCCAGTCATGTTCTTGCCAAACTACAAATGCAACACCTTCTGTTTACATGCCAGACCTCCATCTGAACAGAAATATCTTGGAAAATTGTTGTCCTATTTTAGTCAATCCCACACCTATACAACATAAAAAAGAGGGCTCTAAAAAAGACCAAATTAGCCAGTGCCAAAAATACATATCCCATTCAGCTTTTACTCAGCCCAATGTGAAAGTTTTGGACTTGGTCCAACCTGAACCAGAAAGAAAGACAAGTTTAGAAAACTGTGCACTTCTGCAGACAGTTTCACCCTCGTTAACCAGCGCCCATCACCTCTTAAACGTCCCTCTGTCGAGGATTTGCCAACTCCACCATTCCTCAGTAGAGCTACTTTTTCAGGTGTTTGTTTCCTCCAGTGACCTGCTGGCTCCACTAGTTTCACATACACCTACACCAGAAAGACTAAATGAACAGCCACTCCGAGCAGCAATAACAGACCTGTTAAATGACTCAACACTTTCAAGTGCTCATGTGACAAATGCGCCTGATTCGGTGGAATTAAATCGAGCCAGCTCCAAACTAAACGGAGACCAAAATGTGGAGGAAACTCGACAGGAATGCGCTGAACTGGAAATAACTGGGCCAGATGCCACCAGCAGGTACGGTCAAGTCATTGTTTTTATTTTTGACTGTCACTGTTGTAGACGTCTGAGAAAGCTTTGAAGAAACTGTTTTTTGGGTTGTCTGTCAAATATTTATCGATGATCTATATGAGTCTTCAGAAAAGTAGGCTGTATGCCAAATTAGGGTTGCCCACAATATAAGAGCCCTTAATAGGTACTGAGCCAGAAAATGGTTCTTCATTGTCTGATGGTATCCTCTATTCTTTTTAGGCTCTTTTCAGACATGGGATATGAAAACTTTCTGCTTCATCAGTCTGTTAAAATAACATCATTTATATATCATTCAGATTGGTCACTTTTATGTTAATATTTTTCTTGCCTTCATTTATTAATTCTAATGACATTCATGATGACTCGTGATGATGCACATGAATAATAGTGGGTCAGCAACCTCCTCCAAAGGGGACAACCCCCACTAGGGTTTAAATACCTGAGACTCTCCACCTATCACATCGTTTGAGTGAGATGTGAAATATCTTCAAAAAACTTAAAGAAGTCCAGCTGCCTTTTATTCAAGCTCTTAAGACCACAGTATTCACACTAGTGTCTTCACAAAGTGAAGTGCACCATGTCATTTGCTGCTATATCCTGATTTTGGGAATATTTTTAGTAAATATAAGTAATACTGAAGTAATAATACCATTTTGCAACATGCCTAAGTTTGTGCAGTGCTCTTGCTTTGGAATCTGCTGCCTGATGCTTCTGTTGTGTGATAAAACTAAACTATTCTCCCAAACAATTAGGATTTATAGTAAGCTGGCCAATTCCAAGTGCAGGACAGTTGTCATTTTGTGTGTGTTTATCTGAAAATGCATTCCAATTTGTACAATCTTGAAAGTGATGTGCAAAAAAAGACTTTAGCCACGTCAAAGAAAGCTGGGTTTTTTTCTTTTTTTTTTTTTACAAATAAATGACCTGCTGTGTGCTTTCAGACATGAAGCCAATATATTCAGATGCTGGCAGATTAGTGGAAAGCAGTTTTATCAGAGGATGGTTAAACATTAACAGGTGATTTCTATCTTTCAGATCAGGTTTTGAGAGGGAGAAGGAAGAGATTTTTGAAGCAGAGAGGACGTCGCTGGAGCCAGACTGTGTTCGCTGGCCTCACACAGTACAATGGTTAGACCTCGGTCAGTCACTGGTGTTTGCTGACCTGCTTGAACAGTATCACACCCTGCTATGGACTGTCTGCAGTAAAGCCCTGTGGCTTCAACTGCAAGTACCTCTAGGAGGAAACACTGTAGGAAGCATCAACCTCCAAGAAAACCATAAGAGTTTCCAGGTCATCCACAGGATCAGTCGGGCTTCAGAGACGGGTAAGAACATACACTCAAGAGTAATGTCTGTACATTTGTTTATTCATGCAGTTATCCAGCCAGCTGGTGGCAGCAGCAGTGCCGTGTTTTTTAACAGTCCATCCTGAGGCCTGTACTACAAACCAGGATTTGGGCTTTTCCAAATAACTTCAGAGTTAAAACTGGGTTTTCAATTTTCAATTCAGTTTTATTTACATTGCACTAAATTACAGCAGTCAGCTCAAGGCACATTATATTGTACGGTAAAGATACTACAATAATTACAGGGAAAACCCAACAGTCAAAACAACCCCCTATGAGCAGCACTTGGCGACAGTGGGCAGGAAAAACTCCCTTTTAACAGGAAGAACATCCATCAGAACCAGGCTCGGGGGGGGGGCAGTCATCTGCTGTGACCAGTTGGGCTGAGGGGAGAGAGACAGGACAAAAGACATGCTGTGAAATAACTCATGATTAAATGTGGAGTGGTGACAAAAAGAAATACTCATTGCATCACATGAACCCCCCCAGCAGCCTAGGCCTATTACAGCAAGCTTACCAACCAAAGTGCTTAAATCGCACACTTTCATACAGCGCTTTTAATGCCATACTACTGTAGAGCACTTTTCTTGTTACAGACATTCAGACCACTGCTTTGTCTGCAGCAGCTGTGTTGCTTTGCGTCTGGTGTGTGTGTGTGTGTGTGTGTAATGTACTTATATTTTTTCTAATGTTATAGTTTTATCTTCCTTTGTAATGCCACGTGCTTTGCTGCCTGTAGACTTACCCGTGTTTGTGATTGGTCACATGGTGCTAATGCCACCCCCTTTCATGTGAACATGCTCCTGGTTAGCTTGGAAAACCCTGGATTGATTCAAGCTGATAACCCCATTCATGTGACAGCTAAAGCCAGATAACTGAAAGACATCCAGGGTACGTTGAACTGGTTTCATTGTCCAGGGCAGCTGTGTGATGGTTTGGCACACTTTGGTTCCTGTAGCTCAGCACACCTGTCTGAGGTGTAGAAAAATTAGATTATGGATCACCTGACTGATCCTGTGTCTGTCTCAAGAATAATTCATAGACTTTTTAATAAAGCTCTTGTTCCATGTGCATAATTGCATACGCCTTTCTTCCTTTGGAGGAACTCCCTACAAAGCTACAAATATTTAATAAACTTTTGGGAAAGGCTCTCTTCTTCTCCTGTGAGACTTATTAATATTGACACACACAATCTTGCTGAGTTCCTGATAGTTTTGTTTGCCTCTGACTCATTTGCTCATTTAGAACTATGAATGCAGTGTGAGTATAAGATTTTAAGCTGTTGAGATGATGGTGTTCTCTGAGCTCGGCTAAGCACTGTTTTTATTTATTGAAGACAAAACTAAAGGCAGAACAACTCAAAGAGCAGCGACCAAAGGTGGCTGCAAAAGTATTTCAAGGGAAGAAATGAAGCATTTGGTCATTGATACAGATTTGATTGTGATCTGTGTGACACTGCTGGATTGTTTTGTGTGTTGCAGGTCTGGTTCCAAAGGAGAGCAAAATCATGCTGGAGGACTTGAGTCTATATCTGTTATTCATTACAGCACATGCTCACTGGGACTATGGTTAGTACACATACACTCACACACCGACAGCCCTCATAAATGGATTAAATGTAAATATTGATTATGGATTGGTATTTGGTAAATGGACTGGTGTTTATGTAGTGCTTTTAGAGCAGCTGTCTGTTTTTTGTTTTTTTTTAATAGGAATTTCCCAACATTTGGGATAAATAAAGTGTCTTATGCTGATTAATTGATTAATTGGTATTCCTCACTTACTCAGCAGTATTAAAGAACATTGGACATGATCTTATTGTGAAAACATTGCTCTTTATGATAAGAAAAAAATCATGCTGTCTTTCTTTTTCATTATCTTCCCTCAGATGTGTGCAGAACTTTAGGTTCAACTCTGACCGATAAGTGTCTCATAAATCAAACAAGCCACTTTGTTATGCCATCACCTAAACAAGATGGAACTGTGACAATGTCGGCGACGATGGAACATTTCCTAATGCTGCTGAAACCTCTCCTGTCTTTACTGTGCTGCCATCAGTCAAACAGCAGAGCCTCAGGTAAAAATGTTTCTTCCACAAACACATCAGCAGCATTAGCACCATACCCTTACAAATAATATGAACCCAATTCTGAAAAATTTGGGAGGTTGTGTAAAATCTAAATCAACAACAGAATGCAGTGATTTGCAAATCCTATAAACCATTTTTTTCACAATAGAACACAGAAAACGCATCAAATGTACCATTTTAAGAAAAATACCACATTTTGAATTTGATGGTAGCAACACATCTAAAAAAATATTGGGTTGGGGCCTATTAAAGGGTGGGAAAGTAAGCAGTACTAAAAAAGAAACTGCCAGAGCAACATTTTGCAGAACAGTTTCAGAATAATGTTCCTGTGTGCAGCACCGGCAACCCTCACACACATCCTGGTGGGTTGTGAGGTCAGTCTGACTCAGGGAAGATATACCTGGAGGCACAATCAGGTGCTCAAGTGTCTGGCCTCTGCCTTGGAGAACAGAAGAACCACCATCAATGCATTACACCAGCTGCCCAGCCTATCTTTCCACAGACAACCTTCATCCACAAAGGGGACAAGCAGCAGACCTATGCCTCGCCCTCAGATGCAGGCACACTGGAGCTACGGAGTGGGAAATGTGTGTCGACCTAACCCAGAGACTCACATTTCCTTTAGAAATTGTTGTTACCAACATGGTAGATCTGGTTCTCTGGTGTCATTGCCACCGTCATCGTTGAGCTGACGGTCCCTTGGGAGGATGCCACTGATGAATGACATGAAAGGAAAAAGCTGCGTTATGCCAGCTTGGCAGCTGAAGCATAGGAACGGGGCTGGACTGTGAAGGTGTGACCAGTGGAGGTGGGTTGCAGGGGCTTTGTTGGTAGCTCCACAGCAAAGCTTCTAAAGGAAGTTGGCATCAGAGGTCAGAGCCAGAGGAAGACCATTAAAGAACTGTTGCTGAGACAAGCAGTCACTGGCTGTGGCTGAGAAGAAAGGAGACAGGATGGGGAGCTAAAGGACCACCCCAGATGATGCACACCCAGGTCTGATCAGCCTGTGGTGGGCCTGCCCCAGCTGAGGGTGTATTGTGGTAAGTAGCTGAAACAGACGTGGAGGCGGGGGTACACAACTGATGATGTGTCATGCTGGAGTAAACATTGATAAGTGGTCATCATCTCAGATGTCTCCCACTCATAAACACCGAGCTGAATCATTAGGGACTGCAACATCTCGTCCTTTAAAACATCTCAATGTAAAATTGAGACTGACTGAAGAATCTGGAGAAATCTCTGTGTGCAAGGGACAAGGCCGAAAATGAATATTGGATTCTTGTGATCTTCAGGCCTCAAGCAGCACTGCATGAATACTGGCAGGCTACTTGAATTTAACATGGGAAACTCCATTTACATTCATAAACTGAAAGTTATTTTAGTTTCAGTTTTTAAACCTTGGAAAATGATGGGCATGGAGAATGGGACCTCTGTGTTGTCTTTGTGATTCAGTGTTTGGAGAGCGACATGTTCATGAGAAGGACAATGTTCAAATAAGCTAAAGGTTCTAACCCTGCCTGTGGAAGGGTTTGCTGTGCCTGGCACCACTTGTTTTTTTTGATTTGTAGGTTTTTTTTGCCCACAGCTGCAGCACCTTCATATATAGACTCTGGTTAATGCTCATAGCTTATTTAGCGAGTCACAATTACACAACAGTGACAGTACATATAACAAGTTATACAGTTTTACAATTGTTTATGTACACTACCACCATCTTGGATTGTTAAGTCAGGGTTGGTGGGGATACTCCAACTTTCCAAGTTGGAAGTCAGACTTGAGGAGTCATTCCAATTGAAAATTCCAAATGGGAACTCGGAAATTCCAACTTCCGACCCTGTCAAGTTTTATTAAATTTTTACTTGATATTTTTATTTTTCATAGAGGTCTTCTGAATTGCGCTTTGTCTCGCTCCTCACCCGGGACCAAATTTAAGACATTTGCCTTGGGAGACCTACCAGAGGCAAATTGCCCCAGAAAATAAAGCTCCTGGGAAGTCTTTCTGTTATACAAGTAATTATTTTTAAGGGAATCAACATATTTTTGGGATTCTGTCTTTAATATTATAGGGTCTTTACCTTACAGTATAAAGCACTGTAATATGACTGTTGTTTTTAACTGGCTCTATATAAAAAAGAATAATTGAATTGACTTGATTGCAGCCCTCTCTGTCTCTCCTCTTCTCCCCAGGTTCTTTCAGCTTCTTCCCCTACACTCTACGGAGACAGACTGTTAGTTTGGTGCTAGCCTCCGTGCAGCTGTCTGCAGTCTGGATCATGTCAAAGGCTTACCAATTCCTCTCCTCATGGAGCCTCAATAAGTTCCTGCTTATTACACAGGGGGACCTCAAAGTAGGTTACTCATTGCACCCAGAAGACTTTTATGTACTTGAGTGATCCAAGAATGATATCAGTGAAAAGGCTGTTTCATAAAGATTTGCAGCACAGTGAACTCGAGCATATTCGCACTTCTTTAGTGTTTATATGATTGTCAGTGTTACCATGGCATACAATCAACTGGTCCTACTATAAGTGTTGTGTATGCATCAAACCCAGGGGGACAGGAAAACATGCATATACTGTTGGCTTATTAAGTTATCATGGCTGTCCTTCATTATGTATTTCTAGCTACTTGTCCAAAATCTGTACATTTGTAGCCAAATTATTCTTTTACATGTTTCTGTGATAGGGTGCAGAACAATCACAAAAACTTTTGGCCATGGCTGTATATGTTTACTTGTCTTTGTTCCAGTTTTTGTCTTTCAGCAGTAGAATAAGTGTCAGCTTAAATTTTGTTTGTTTTGGGTTTTTTTCTTTGTCTCTGTAGATGATGAGGGAGTCGTTAGAGGTGATGGTGCATCAGACCAAGTTGCTAGTGATGAATTCAGATGGTGACCAACAATCTACTCTCCATCAACACAGCCAGCTCGTGCTGAGACAGCAGCTTGAAGCACTTGACAGAGCCGTGTCTGCTCTGCCGGTAACCTGTCTGAAAGATGACTTCTCTGCATCTCTGTTTTGCAGACTATTAAAAAGTGTGTTCAGTGTTGTTATGAGGATCATATACCAGTATTCAGAATAGGCAACACATTAGCCAAGCAGATGATCAGCAGGCGTTCATGTCACATTGAACTGACAGCCAACTACAGCTGGCTGACTTCACGTTATCCTGCTGTTAGTATAAATCCAAATAGAGCCCACAGTATTCTGTACTGTGGGGATAGAGTATTACCCAAAAAGCTTCAGTGCTGATGTTGAAGGCTCATCAAGATAAATAGCAGCCTTGATAGCCTCATGGTTACAGTTCAACCCACAAACAGAATTGAAAACCGAAGCAGCCCTTTCAGACATTTGTTGCATGTCAGCCACCTACAGTTCAGACCAATTTAGTTTTATTAATGTAATGCCAATCCACAACAACAGTGGTCTCCAGATGCTTTTTCCAGATGATAATTACATTACAGCATAAAGCATAAACATATATCGATAGAGAGAAAACTAACGATCTGTTTGCAGCTTTTTTGTCACCATCTATTGAAGGTAAGTATGCCAAAAAGTTGTTTTCAGAAAGACGGTGAAAAAACAAATTTGAAAGGAAAAATCAAACTGCTTTGTTTATGTGCTTTACAGATGGGCAAGAAACATCTTACACAAGTCGATCTGGCACTCGATGTGGGTGTTGTTCTTCCATCATGCTCACATGTATACGGCATTTTGGAAACTAAATGATAGTTTGAACGTAGCACCTTTTAACTTAGCTAGGCTCTACAAAATGATTTACAATTTATTTTTCATTCACACACACACACACACAAACAAATAGTGATGGACCTGTCATTCAAAGTACTTACCTAACATCAAGGACACTTAGTCATGGGGAACGGATCAGGCATTCTGCCACATGAGCCCAACCACTTCTAACCAGAGATGTCACTGTCCATTAGACCTTCTCTTCTATGGTGCTGAAGACCTTCTCCAGTGACTGCAAGCGAAGGTCAGGGGAGATCTTTGAACACACCATGCCTTCTGCTGTACATTGGAGACCCGACCACAGGAGAGGTATTGATGTCTGTTTCTTTTTAATTCAATTTATTTCAATTTTTTTTATATATCTTTATGTTGTAAGGTAAGGAACCTTTCCCTATAAGCACTTATTGGTGATGGTGTGAATAAAAACTTCCCTTTTACAAGAAACCTCTGGCAGACCCAGAGTCAGGATGGGTGGCGGTAAGATTTGAACAAGAGAAAAGCTAAAAGAGAAAAGAAGAGTAGAAAAACTCTAAACACTGTAACAATATACCAGTAAGTACCTGGCAGGCTGGTGAGGCCGGTAGCAGCAGATTGTACTGCAAAAACTCTTACAGAGAAAGAGAAGGCACACACTACAAGTGAAAAGTTATAAACTTAATGACATGCAAATGTAGAACTTTGAGCGCTCAAGCAGAGTAGAAAAGCACTATATAAGAACCCGTCCATTTACCATAATTTCTTTGAGCCGTGTATATTTGTGCCTCTCTCTTTTGCAAAGGTATTCCCAACACTCCCAGTGCATATGCATCCCTGGCAGCTCAGACTGTGATAGGTCAAGTTTTAGATGGTGTGTTACCTTTGTCTGATGATGCACGAGTCCAAGCACTGAGTATAACAATGACGGCATTCATGGAGGCATGGATGGAACACATCCTGAGACAAAAGATCAAATTCAGGTATGTTTTAGAATTTTACATCAGTTTCTCCACTGTGTTATCGACCAAACTGACGTCATAAAATTTCAAAGAGCAATGTTTGTCTCTGTGACTCCCCCCGGACTGCCAAATAAAGGCAGAAGGCTCAAAAGTAGACTTTACTTATTTCTTTTTAAAGAATGTCACAGAATTTAGTTTTGCCAAGAGTGCTTTAATACTCTGCTGCAGTTATCATTCAGTATCCATCATTAGGAAGTACGAAAATATAGATTAAACTCAAAAAGTGTTGTACTAATATTAAAGTAAGAAACCACATATGAAAGATATGAGTGTGCGTATTTTGTATTCTCACAAAGACCTCTGAATAGTGTTTTTTTGCTCTTAAGTGTGCAGGGAGCTCTACAGCTGAAGCAGGACTTTGATTCTATCAGAGAAATGATCCAATCAGATGAATACGGTCTGTCAGCTGAACTCCACCAACGACTGCTCAGCCTCCGGTACCATAATCCCGCTTCTGTCTTTGTCCTTTATTCATTATAAACTTCACCTACTTGGCAGATTTCTCTTGAACATTAACAGATCGAACCAGTCTACATCTGTATGACACATCTGTCCACGTACTGCAAATCAATGAGATCACTGCTTTACTTTGAGGTTAAGATTGTGCAAGGTATGATCATTATGGATGTAATGTAATCTAGTCACATTTTCTAGTCTTACTGACTGCTCAAAACGTCTTAGACTGCAGTCACATTTTAACCATATATTCATAAAGCCATTTATCTGTTTCACATCCATGGCCAAGTTAGAATCGCCAATTAATCATGCAGCTCATTAAACGTGCAAATGTTTGGACTGTAGGAAGAATCTGTAGTACGCGGAGGAAATGCACACCGGCACTGGGAGAATGTACCTCAGCCAGGGTTCAAACTGAACTCTGCAGCACTGTGGCAGCTAAGAACTCTGCGTTGACACTTTGAGAAATCATGAACATGCTTCAGCTTGCGCTCTGGACATGATGTGAAATCTCGAATTCACACCTACAAATTGGTTGGAATAGTACTTCCAGTTTTCCAAATGCAGCTGCGGTGCTGGGAGCGGGGGGTGCATAGGGAGATAACCTAAATTAAGAGTGTTGGCTAAATTTAGTATTCTTAGTATTTATTCCCATCTTTGTTATAGACCAGTGGCAGCGCCGTGGGGGGGGGGTGCTATAGCTCCCCCTGGAAAAGTCATAGCACCCCCGATAAAATAGCTTGTGTCTGTGTGTTGAGAACTGAAAGAACAAATGATCCTTCATAGCACCCTCAGTAAAATGCTTAGCCCCCCCTTAGCACCTGCAGAAAAATATTTATGGAGCCGCCACTGTTATAGACCTCAAACATTTTGACTGCAACTGTTTTTGGTTATCTGCTGCTTCTGTTAAAATGGAAAAAAATAGTTAAGTGTTTAAAAATTGTTTCATTTGAATGTTGACCTGGTGAAAGAGCTAAGTTGTGCCAACATAATATACATGGATCTAATGCGTAAAATCAGAGGTGGAGAGCATTTACATGATGATGATAATCATTTTCCTCAGTACTGTTGATTGGGTTGGGTCATTTTTCTCTCGGTCTGCAGGGTTTTTCAGCAGGTAGATTCAGCAGTGGTGTGTCTGCTCCAGCAGCCGCAAGCCAAAAAACCATACGTGCAGTCCGAAGCCTGGGAGCCTTTCACACGCTGCTGTAAGTGTCGCATCAGCCACAAACTCATAAGTCTGCAGCAATCAAATGTTCCATCATGATTATTAAATGTACTAATCCTGTAAGTCAAATCTGGTCCAACTTTAAAGTTTCAGCTTGCTGTGTCTGCAAGGCTGTGGCCAGTGCTGTGATGAAGTTTTAGTGAATATCACTTCTTTTCCCTTCAATGCACAAATATTACAAACGGGTGTTCAAACATCTGTGAGAAAGAATACATACAATACCACAGGAATTCATCAGGAGAGCACCTCTGTTACAGTCACAGACCTCCTGCCTGCTGTGTTTCTGCTATTTAGTTATCTTTAATAGAAATTGAAATATAAAGTTTTTTTACAGTGGCACCACTGAAAAAAGACTTTTTTAAATTTTTTTATTTATATGCCAATAAAATTTATTGAAACTTAAGAAGTCCTTGCGATTGTTCTTCCTGTGGGGAAAATTAAAAATTAAAAAAAAAATCATCTAAATAAAAACTGAAGCGGCAAAGTTTGCTTTCAGTTGATGAAAAAGTTTGTGCCACTGTGAAAACTTTTGGCCACAAATGTGTGTCATCAGTGGATGTAGCTTTTAAATGTCACATACTGCATGTGACACTTGGCTGTTTTAAAACTGTTTATTTTGGGCTTCATTTGGTCCCGCTGGAAATAAATCTTTTTTTTATCATAAAGATTTATGTTTGCTGACAGCTGATGAAAACAATTAGTAATCCACGAGGGATTTGGTTTGTAACTAATTTGAAAAACGACTTTTGTACGGCTTACATACGGAATGAATCAGACAATATGTTGCTCACAGTAAATCCACAAAATATTTCTTTTCTTTCATCCAGCATCATTTTTGTAAACCCACTTAAGAGTTAAGTTTAGTCTATGAAACTGTATGAGCAGTACAGTTCAAGCTGAATCATAACACTTCTCTACACAGAAACTACCTGAAAATGTAGCAGTTGCATTTTAAATAGAATTGCATCGTGGGGTGAAGTGGCTATAAACTGTGTGTGATGAGACGCAGTGGCAGTAACCTCTGTGCAATTCTTCAGGTCCAGCCAGCAGAAGCAGGGGCAGCACTGATGCTGCTGTGGTCAGTAGTATAGACAACCTAAGGTGTATGGAGGGTGAGGACCTGTCTCAGTCTGAGTCATCACTTGTGACTACTGAACTCCCTCCAGTAGACCCATCGACCCCCACAGAGCCATACCTCGCTCCAAGGTACATTTCTGCAGTTTTCACCATGGAGGCAGTGAATGAATGAATGAATGAATGAATATTTTTGTGTCTAGACATTTGCATGCCCCATCCCAAAGGTCTTATCCAGACACATTAATGAACAACAATGTAGTTTGGCATGGGCTTAATGCACATTTCTTTCCTTAAAGTACCTCTTACTAAGTGTACCGACTTTACTTTGTGCTCACAGTGTGGCGCTGGGCGCGGCTCAGCAGGAATGGTTGGACTTGAGGATTCAGACTAGTGCCCGTCGTTGGAGGATGCCGGGACTGCCATGTCTCTCTAACTCTGAACACTGAGCACACATACAGACACACACCCTGCAGAGATACGACAAACACTCATCTCACATCACTGGATCAAAATTTCAAGGAAATCTCATGTAAATACATAAAAAGAAATTTTGTTACTTTTGAAAATAAAAATGCATGAGCTGAGGGGGTACCATGAAGCAAGTGTAGCATAGCCAGGTTTTCTTGGCATTAGCTGGTTTGACAACCTAAAGCTCCAGTCAGAGGTAACGGGTGTCACGACAGTGAGTTTCAGCTTTGCTTGTTAATTCAGGCTCTGAGCACACGCACATTAAAGCGGACACTTGACGCATCCTTTGGACATCATGGTTCAAATCCAGCTGGCTGAGAGCTTTCTGTGTGGAGTTTGCATGTTCTCCCTGTGTCTGTGTGGGCTCTCTCTGAGTACTCCAGCTTCCTCCCATAGACATGCAGTTAGTGGGGTTAGGTTAATGGTTGTCTGACAGACAGACTGGTGACCTTTTGCCCAATGGCAGCTGGGATAGGCTTCACGCTGATAAATGGATGGATGACCCGACACAAAATCAATCAGAGCACCACTTAAACCAACCAGAGACGTCATCAGAGGAACCAGAGAAAGTTCACTGATCAGTTTTCTGTGTTCTGGTATCTTCTTGCATATACAAAACATATTCCTTCAGCACTTGAAGCATATAATTATAAACTGAAACTAAGCATAACCTGCTGCAGACCAGGTTATGTGCTCATACGTTACCATGGTGATTTAGCCAGCTGAAAAGAGAGCCACATTTATGACACTGAAAACTTTGAGTTTACCAGCTCACTACCTGATTAATCTCACTAGCATACCCCTCCAGAGGAGGTTGTGTTTGAAATATGTAAATCATTATTAAGTTAGTAAAATTATTAATTTATTAATCAAAAAATGCTGGTATTTTCAGAAATATTTGTTTTACCATTGTATGCAAACACCTGTTTTTAATACACCTGAATAAATCTGTTTTTATTCCTCTTCAGTTTTTGTTTGCATTTTTCTGTATTCAGAGTGCCATTGGATTTGTCATTGGTCTAAATGAAATGCACCATTTGATGGTTCTTATTGCTTAGAGGAATTCATGTCTGGGCTTTATGACTCATTTCACTGTTCAGTAATACAAACTCCCAAAAGTTTGAAATGCAGGATGGAAACAGGGAGGAGGAGGAGGATACAACAAATTCCATGATATTCCAAAAGTGATTGCTAGTACTTTTTTTTTTTTTTTCCTCATTCTTGGTTTCATTCATTGCATATGGATTTATCCTTAATAGAACATACAGGTGACTGGGAGCAATAATCTGCAGGCCTGTGTGTGAATATACAAGTCAGAAGACTTCAAAAAGAAAACACAAATATTTCCTTTACCTTTGTTTATTGGATATGTTCCCTGCTACTCGGCATCTATGAAGAATAATGTATAAATAAACTATGAAAACAAATAGCTTTCATTACTGTTAGTAGTAACGCACAGGAGGCATGAGTCAGTCACTGTGCACCACAACACAACAGCTTAAAGAATACAAGTATCGGGTAAACCATTTCTAGGGATCATGCCTCTCAGCAAATGTTAGGCTGCAATGGTTGATGATGATACGCTCTTTGGGTACCAAAACGTGGCTGATACCATTCAACAGGTAAAAAAGGATAATATAATCATAATATCATGACATTCCCATTTTGAATATTTGTGACATATTCAGTCTGGAAGACAAACCCTGTGTGTAAGTAGTGTGTGTCTATCTGTTCATTTGTGCATGTCCCTAAATAGACAAGAAGTGAAACAAAAAAAAGTCTTCAATATGTTTTATAGAACATTTATCTTTCATGTTCATAGTTGAAGAAATTTGTATGACTTCACTGAGTAGGTTTCTGGCACCACTTCACCGACATCCAAGGTCCATGAAGAAGAGGAACAATCCTGAAGTTTAAACTTCAGCAGCACTTTAACACAACCCCTATAACTTTTTCTATAAATGTTGATGGAGTTCTTCAGCATTTCTGTGATTTCTCAGGAGATTTACTGTTTGTCACAGATAAACATCCAGCAGTGAAACCGTTATTCACGCATGAACACGTTTGTGTTACCGATGGATGAGAGTGTCTCTTTAAATGTGGCTTCCTTGGTGATGCCTGTCAATAGTACGTTTTGGAAAGACCTGTCAGGTTGATCACTCGCCATTTATAATCTAATTTATTGTGTACCTGTTGAAATCATAATTTTACTTTACCCTTTCTCACATTACCACACGCAGAAAGTACGTCTCCTTCTTCCAGCTACTCCATTTAGGGGTCATCACAAAGTAGGGTACATATTATACAGCCTGTAAGTGCAACTATCAAACAGTTCTTGTAGATATGTTCAATACTAGCGTATTTGTCTGAAATTTTAAGCTGAACCTTTGGGCCTTTCAAAAGGTTATAAATCCTTTAACAATAAAAACTAAAGATCAGGTATCACTAATGTGTGTAAGAGTGTGTAAGAACTATGAAGAAGGCATCTGATTCAGAAGATAAAGACAAGATAAAAGTGCACATATATACAAAAAGAACTAAAATAATTTGTTATTTTATCGGATGTTACTAACCAAACTAACCAATTTCAGAGACGATATGAATTTTTTGTTTTTCAACAGTCTCAACACCAGTTGGGGGCGGTAGTACGACAGTTCGTTGTTATCAAACGTTCAAAAAACTTTGGAGTCGAAGAAGAAAAAGCTGTCGTATGAGGAAGTAGAGTACCTTAAACAAACACCGACGGACTTCCACAGTACTGGATCCACAGAAAGCATGGCGAGTCCGGAGTTGTCTTTTACTTTGGCTTACATCGTGTTCTCATTCTGTTTTGTGTTCACACCCAATGAGTTCCGTTCGGCTGGTTTAACGATCCAGAATCTGTTTTCGTCCTGGCTGGGGAGTGAAGATGTGGGCTTCATCCAGTACCACGTCAGGAGGACCAGCATCACCATCCTGGTTCACTCCGCGCTGCCTTTAGGTAAACAGTCACACAGGCAGGAGGACTGTCACCGACAGAACTATAATAGTCATTCCTCATAAAAAGTATGTAAGCTGTAAGCTGAGTAGCCAGGAATAGCTGGATATTCTAAAGTGATCTTCTCTGTTGGAGTGTGTAGTTTGTTTCCCCTAAAGCCACTTCTTAGCAACAAACTTTGATTGAGACATGACAGAGTTTACTGTGTGAAAAGAACACACCTCCAAAAAAACCAGGGTGCTCGCGATTCCAGGATTTCAAACTTTATAGCGATACCCATGAAAATATTTGATATATATATCCCAGCTCGCCCTGTGGGCCATTCTCCCAGTTTGGGGGTCACTGCCCCGAGTGATCCACTCCATAAAGAGGTATTAAAAAAACAAAAACAAAGATTAGAATAATACAAACATATCAATGACAACACTGCTTATAAGTTAGCTAATGTAGTGCACAAACCAAAATGTTTTGATAAACTTTTTGGGAGTGCAAAAAAAATCAATTTGCGGTATCGATAAAATAAAGAAAAGAGCAATAAGAGAGTTCTTCCCGTGTTAGTGGCGGTAAATTCCCTGAATTATGTGAAATCGTTATCTGATGCATGATGTGGTGTGAACATGTTAGTGTGTGAAAACCAACATCCATCCATTCTGGTAACTGCTTGGCAACAGATAAAGATATGCTGTCACAGCGTTGTTTATATCATAGCCAAAGAAATGCTTATGTCTCCCTCATCCTCCTTATTGCTGTGTGGCCTGATCGGCTGCCTGCTGTGCTGTGTTCTTTATTTTCTTAACTTTTCCTTTCTTGGCACCTTGCTGCAGTTGGCCAATGTAAAATCAACATAATGCATGATAATTAAGAGGTGTAGACAGTGATAGAAATGAATGGATAAGTAAAATAAAAAGGCAAACAACAGAAGCCTATAGAGAATTTATAGACAGCTTCTTCTAAAAGCAAATGTATTTGGCACAACAGTGCATTCAGATCATGATTCTGATTGTGAAAACTGCCAAACATGACAAGCTTTAAAAAAAAAAAAGAATAAATAAAGATTAAAATAATACAAACAATATCAGTGACAACACTCTTTTTAAGTTTTCTAATGTAGTGCAAAAACCAAAATATTTAATAATCTCTGTGTTTTTCCTGCCTGTTGATGGGACAGCAAACAAAAACCAAAAAGAACTTTCAAAAATACATTTACTGAGTAAGAGGCCAAAAGATCCACGTGGGGTCTGTCTCTGTGTGTTATTAGTCAACAGGATGTTAATTCTTTTTAAAAAGAAAAGAAAAACATATTTTTCGACTGCAGGGTTTTCCATAGAGCAAAGATATGAGACATTTTGTGCTTCTTTGAGACCTTGTAGGAGGACATTTAAAGGCCTACATAAATAACACTGTTCTCCTGGTCTAAGAGCCATTTTCTTTTTGTTTTGTGTTATGTGTTTGGACACTAGGGGGCACTTAGTTTATGAGTCATTGTATTTATATGGGAAGGGGTTTGCTCATTTGGTTGGTGTTAATGGTGGGGGCGTAACAGTTTTTGACCGTGTTAATCAGGTATGCCAGCATTTACACTGTTTAGTTAGGCTGCTGTTCAATGATAGAGATCTCCTGGTACACACAGGGTCTCTGTGGTGTTCAGGTCCAGAGAACATAACAAAACATCGACTGATAAACACTAATGTCCCCACAGGCTTCATGTGTGGGGTGTATGTGCATGTGAAGAGTTTGTGGTGGAACACTGTGGTGTGTTTAGCTCATGGCTGTGTTGTTTTCCCTTCTCCAGGTTACTACATGGGAATGTGTATTGCTGCTCCAGAAAAATACCTTGTAAACATTTACCAGGTCAGCTTATCTCTTTGTCTGCACATTTACCAAACACATACTGAAAAACATGCGTCACACTCTCCTCCATGCTGCTGATTGTTTCATGTCCTGCTTAGATATTTGGGGAAGGTGAGCATGCTCGCATTCATTTATTGTTCCAGCCCAAGAAGCCGTTTATTCACCCATGAGCTCCAGATGATGTCTGGAGAATAAAGTCAATTTTGTACTCGCCACCATGCGTATGTGAGTGACTCAGTCACGGGCTCATGCTCACTGTCTGCATATCTGCAAGCTGTCACACCCCCATTTCTCTGTGCAAGGAAAATCATTTATGGTGACTTACAGTGACTTACTGTTCTGTCAAAGGTATGAAATATTTAATGTTAATATAGGTTCCTTCAGTACACTTAATAGTGCTCCTAATGGCCAGTAATATTATGTTATTAATTATTAATAGATAAGCTTCAGTGGGCATCTCATACATTCATCGGTGTAGCATTATTTGAATTCATATCAGGTGTGAAATTATAACCAGGTTCTGCCCAGCACTAATGAAGACCATTTAATATCACTCTGTTGGACGTTTGCATGTTTCACGTCTCTGTGAGGCAGTGCTTAGAGAAGTTTTCATTTATACTGCAAAGTGGCTTTATGTGCAGAATAACACATTTGATAGATGGAAAAAAAATATATTTGTTTCTGTTATGTTGCTTCAGAATCTGTGTAAACAACTACAACAGAGGGGGGCCCAAAATCCCGGAATCACATGTTTGTCAGCATTAAAAGTGGCAAAATAAATAGCTTGACACAGCCTGCCACAAATATTTTATAGTTAATGTAGCATAAGTATTGTCATACTCGAAAAATTTCAGGTTATACAAACTAAAGGGTTTTGTATTGTGATGTAAAATCATGTATTTTCTCTTGAGCATGAAGCTCGTCGGCAGCAGTTCTTGAAGCAGATAAAAGCTCAGCTCTCTCGGTGTGTTTCTCCAGGTGAGCGACAGCTGGAGCTGGAGAGCATTTTTCCTTCTCTCTCTCTGCCTCCATTTGGTCAGCTGGGCACTTGTCTTTTACTGGTCCCATGGTCGATGGCACAATCATCCAATCAGCCAAGTGCTGCAGGCCCATGTACAACCCCCTTACTCCAGCTGGGGCTCTGTGGCAGTCAGCATCAACACTGAGTTCAGACACATAGACAAGTTTGCTACAGGGGTACCAGGAGCCAGAGTCATCGTTACTAACAGCTGGGTGTTAAAGGTGAGTAACGCACTGGCTGTAAAGGGTGTGTGTGTGTGTGTGTGTGTGTGTGTGTGTGTGTGTGTGTGTGTGTCTGTCTTTACAGTTGTTGAAGAACTCTGTGGGATGTGTTTTGGGTTTATCTTTCTTCATGTCAAGTGTCACAATGTCGGAATGCCTGGAGTTTTTCCTTAACACTGAGCTTTGGCCAAGTATTTTCCCAATTTGCTCACTTTCTGATTCTAGAGGGAGTTTACCAGTGCCCCTCTCTGAGATTCAGTTCAGTAAAATTCAATTCACTTCAATTAACTTTTATTTAGACAGCCCCAGATCACAACAGTAGTCACCTTAAAGCACTTTATAGTATAAAGTAAAGACCGTACAACAATAGATTCCCTCCATCACCTGCTGCACTGAGATGTAGGTCACTCTCAGTCCGGGCACGAACAGAATTTGGAATCTTGTTTCAGTCTGTGGGCACAGCCTTCCAGTCTGCATGCTCCCTGCACCTCTTCAGTAGCCCTGGTGGGTAGTCAGTGAGTGGGGTTGACTTGCTTCCTTGGAAATCAAAACCTTTGATCATCCCAGTTCTCTTGTGTGCTTCCTCGTTGGCTGGGCTTCAGATATTTTGGTTTAAGTCTCCTTTATTAAAAATGAGGTGACCTCCAAGCTTGGAGTCCTGGTGTTATACAACAGTTAAATAACAGTGTCTGTTTTATTAATTTGCTTTTCTGTTTCTTCCACTCTTTTGGATATTTCATTGCTAACATTTTTCTTACTGCTTAACTGCCAATTTTCATCTTTTCTCAATTCTCACAGCTCTCCAAGTCTGGGTTAGCGTTACAATCTGACGCTGAGTCAGTGTCTAGCACCGAGCCATTCTCCGTGATGCTGCTGGCTTCTGACATTTGACCTTCACCTTGTTTGTTCTCTGTACAACAGTCTTCCTCCCCTTTTCAGGCATTCTGTATCTGGAATCGCCTTAATGCTGTTTGAGGAAGATTCAAAGAAATTTATTTTTCAAATAATTTTCAATTTTCAAATAACTTTAATTTTTATTCTTTTGGGTTATTCGGCAAATGAGTCGGGATATCAGTGTTTCATATAAGATAAAGGTGAGAAACCATGAACTGACGTACAGTAATTCTTTCCTCTAAGGCAGATTTGGGCCATTAATTTTCCAAAGGGACCGCATGAGAAACTGGGACTGTTGTGGAGGAACTCAGTTCTGCTCAATATAAATTTTGACCTCTTTATACTGCTACTATACTGCTTTTTAACTGCTACTGGTAAGAGTAGATGCTACAAAGAGGCAATGAAAATGTGAAACGCCAGCATTTTATTACTATTTAATCAACATCCCACCTGACAGCTGTGTAGCTCCTCCAAAAGTGCAACAAACTCTCTGATGCTTGTTCAACATAGAATAGAATAGAGTCCCTTTTTTGTCATTATACAGAATGTACAATGAGATCAACAGCAGTCACTTTGAGCACTGACTTGCACAACAGTTCCTGGTGTGTAATACAATGCAAAAGAACATGCTGGAATTCTGGGTTAATTTCGATCACTTTATCTTGCATCTGCTTCAGAAGTCCCGACATTTGTCCCTGTCAGTGTGTCCCATTTCAGCCCAAGCCTTTCCAAGCATGCAGTTACCTCCATGAACAAATGGACTAGTTCCTATAAAGCACTTTTCTACTCTGTTTTGAGCACTCAAAGCGCTTATACAACATGTTTACATTTACCCATGCACACCCATTCATACAAGCACTTTCATGATTACCTAATTAAGCTAAGTGCTTTAATTATCTAACATTCACACACATTCACACTCCAACGCTTGCGTCGGAGAGCAACTTGGGGTTAAGTATCTTGCCCAAGGATACATTGGCATGCAGCCTGGAGTAGCCAGGAATCAAACCCCTAAACTTCTGATCAGTAGGTGACCTGCTCTACCGCCTGAGCTACAGCAACAGGAAGTGAGCTACAGTCACTTCCTGTCATAGCGCTTTGCCGTCAGCTCCTCCATAATCAACTGCTCTTTTGTTATCCCACTTACAGCTTTCGTTCAGAGCCAAGGAGCAAAAGTCAAAATTGTTTTCTTTGTTTTTCAACTGAAACTCCAGATTTCCCACAATGTCCTTGATCCATCTTGTTACAGTTTGCCTGGAGAGGTGCACATTCTTAAATGCTTCTTTTTTCCTCAGGGCATATTAGCAGATCAGGGTCTCAATATAGCTTTGATGCTTTTATTTTGAAGGTGTCTGTTGTTGTTGTTGTTTTTTTTTTTAATCCACTGTCTGGCCGGACCTTTCACTGTGGAGTTTGCATGTTCTCCTCCGGGTACTCCGGTTTGCTCCCGCAGTCCCTAGACATGCAGTTTCTGGGGTTAGGTTAATTGGTCACTCTAAATTGCCCATAGGTGTGAATGGTTGTCTGTCTCTCTGTGTTAGCCCTGCAACAGGCTGGTGATCCTGAAAAGCATGAGCAGAAGAGGATGTGTGGATGGATTGTTTTTTGTGTGGAAGTGAAAGCAGCTTTACTCTGAATGTGCTGCAACAGACATTAATGAGACGTGAGTTTGCTAGTCCTGAAAGATGTCAGCTCACACGAAAAAAAATAGTTTTTTTTTTTTTTTTTGTATGTGTACTTC
>JASGAU010407961.1:0-31943 GCA_030220045.1 Australoheros facetus
GCGCGGCTCTCTCGGAAGACGCGCGTCAAAGTTTGGAGAGCGGAGCTGCGCCTTTAGAAAAGAAAAGATGGTAACAGTTTATTGCTATTGTAAATAACTTAACTCGTCCCGTCCACTTTCTTGTCGCCGACACCCGTGTAACAACTCAAACAACTGCTGCTTTACCGGAAAGATGTCCATCAAGAGAAGTCTGACACATCTCGACTTTAAACGTCGCTTCCTTTGAGTCCAATTCAAGGAGTTGCGTATTCGCTTCGCCACAAGCTCAAAAAAGAAGTTAGAGAGAGACAAACTGGGAGAACTGAGCCATTATCTCGGGACAGACTTTACGAGAAAACGTTTTCTGAAGTTCTGAGGTAAAAGAGGGATCATTGAGGCCAGAGAGAGACACTTTGAGAAAAAACGCGCCGGTGAATCCTTAGTATTGTGAGTCAGTGCGCTTAATCAAAGGAGGGGGGGGAAAGGAGCCCGGCATTCCCTGTTGAAGACCCCATGTGAACTGGGTATAACACGAGATTTGGTGTGTTGTGTTGTTGGGGGAGGTTGGACAGTAAAGACAAAAGAGACGGATAAAGTCTGAGAGTGAAGCAGCTAATTGCTTAGTCCGTCCCTCATTACCATATCCAATGCGCGTCCATTGGCCTCCAGCCAATCCTCCCCACCTTCACACACTGCCATTAATCGCGAGGCATTATTCACTATCATAATTATTATACCGACATGCGCAATCCAACGCACAGCAACAGCAGCGGCAGCAGCAACACTGGCTAATTTCAGATTTTTCTCCCCCTCTCTCCGCCACCAGACTATTTGCGAACTTTTTGTGTGTTGATTCATTCGCTCTTCGCTGATGTATCTGCAAAACGCAGACACATCTCGGAGCGCAAACGCAGCAGCATCGCCACCACTAAAGTCAGCAGTATGTCCCGACGCAAGCAAGCCAAACCGCAGCACCTCAAGTCGGACGAGGATCCCGCACTAGCCGGGGTGATTTCCGAGCACGGTGAGTGGATCTGATCAGCTGAAGTCCCTTCTCCTGATCTCTTTTCCAAACCTCCCCCTCGCAGCTCCATTCTTCACTGTAGTGTTGTTTCTTTACTCAGTTTAACAAGCGTTTTAACCCATTCCTTTAAATTAAAAGAGGTTTAAAATTATTACTTTTTTGGGGGGTGCTGGTGGTGGTGGTGGGTGTTCATAAGCATAGGTGGAAGAATTTGCAAGAAGTCGAAAATGATCCAAATATTAAATTAACGCTAGTCGAAAGGGACGTGTCTCGATTAAGAAGTTTTGTGTGTTACCTCCCTCCAAAAAAACAAAACAAAAAAAAGCAAATAAATACATGAATAGAAACAAATCTCTTAAGCATCATGATTGTCTTTTGACAGACAGGTTCATTTTAATAATAGTGAAGAGTTTACACTTAGGTGCTGGAGGCCCCTTTTAAAGGCCTATTTTTTTAAAAAGAAAAAGAAAAAATAATATCGGGGCTGTGTTCTTCTCCAATACTGTTTTGCAACTCTTTTGCGGTTGGTTTTGTATGTGCATGCGAACACACCAAAAAACAAACACAACTGTACAAACACACAAAACAAGTTGGAAAAATATTTGGCAGTATATATGGAAGTAAAGCGTCGTTCTGTTTTTATTTATTTATTTTTTAATGACAGGAAAAAATTTCAAACGTTTAATTGTGCAGATATATATTTTTTTTGCATTTGTGTCTCTTGTCCCTGAGCGCCTGCGGAATCTGTTGCACGTCGAAGCCTTGTTTTGTTATGGAAATGCTTTTTGTTTACCACCCCTCACATAAATTTAGCACACTTGATTTGTTCTTTTTTTGCGCACAATATCGACAAAGCTCGTCTTCGCCATGTGGAAAAAAAGGATTATTTATCCTTTCTACTCAGCTTTTTGCGCAGCAACGCTATATTGGACTAAAGTCAGATCCGAAGGAAGATGAAGTGCTGCAGGAATAACATGACAGCTGAATTTATTTATTTTTACAGCACAGAAATCGTCAACTTTATGACTGATTATTATTTAAAATGTTGTAAATCTAACATGAAAAAAACCTTTATATATATCAGAATTATGAGGATAAGATAATATCTGTCCGTTACTGTACCACAACTTACTAATAATGCTGTAATTTACTTTGAAAACTGATCATTTGTCTCTCTGCTTGAGCTGATGTCAATTAAATTTTTTTAGGCAAACTTAGCTGTGTGTGTCCACGAAACACAGAGCTCTCAACAAATCACTGCTATTATTTCTACCTTTCTATCTTGGCCCATGTTGGCCAACACTCACACCCAGACGCAAACACCCACACGTGCGCGCGCGCACACACACACACACACACACACACACACACACACACACACACACACACACACACATTTTCCAGGGCTTCTTTAGAATAGAAACGTGTGATGTAATCTCTGGGGAGCAGCTTTCTTTGCATGGGAAATGCTGGTGTGAGTGGGGGGGGGGTTCAGGAGGTGGGGGGTCGCACTGATGATTCCTGACTCTTTTGTTCAGTTCACTCTTTGGATTTCTTTGCAGTTTATGGCTAATTCACAAACACAGACACTGTCCCTGTTTCGGTGTTGGGATAAACCTGCTCAGATTTGGTTCAGAGATAAACATCCATCAGGTTGCACAACTGTAAGATTGTGGAATGAAAAGCAAATTGGTTTTTGCTGCTATAAAATCTCACATTTGGATGATTTTGAGTCAGGTAAAATTGAACTTAAAAATGTCGATTACAATTTTTAAAACAGAAAACAAGTCGGATCCACAAAGAGAGGAGAAAAGAGTGGCATTTTCAAAATAAATCTCGACGCACTTATTCTGAATTTTAGTCCATAGATTAACACACACCTCCTGTTGTAATTAAAATACACACAAACACAGACAGGATTATTGGTAAGATACTGTATGCTGTCAGTGCCATTTGCTCTCAAGAATGGAAGTGGCCGTGGAATGTTCTTCCCTTGCTGGAGCACTATACTGACTTGCTTGTTTTCAGGAAAGACGTAACAGTAAAACAATCTCAAGCTTTTGGCAGAGCACAGTGAGCCCATACACACTTAAATAAACCCAATAATACCATGCCTCATCCAAAGCTACCTTACACGGTGAGCTATGAATGTCGCCCTGTCAGTGTATCATTGCAGCATGATCAGATTCTCCGCTCCCCATTGCTGTGGTGCAGCTTGCGACCAACACTATCGATTGTTGTCATCGCATATGATGTTGGCGAAATTCAAAGGTTCCAGTTGTCAGCCGCAGCTTGATTGAGACTTAAAATCCATTTTTGTTCATTTGGTGGTGAAGAGAGAGTCAAGAAGGTGGTGTTCAAATTATGCTCAAGGATTTTCACTCTTGCAAATAAGAAAACAAGGAAAGCATCAACTAAATCTAACCCCTTACCCCAGGAAGCTTGGTCTTACATCTTCATTTTCCCTAAACATCCAATATTATTTTCTCTTATTTAGATGTGACATTTTTGACCACTGTCCCCTGCAGCTTAGTGAATACTCTTTAATGTGCCGCATCCATGAAAACATGAAAAATTAAAATCAAGTGCCAACAAGCCCTTGTCTGGCATATCCTCTCCCCCTCAGGCCTTCTGGACACTTTCTCCCTGGGGGCATGGGAGGTTGTGTGTGTCTGTGTGTGAGTGTGTGTGCATGTCTGTGTTAGGATGAGGAAAGGAAGAGGAGGGGGTGGTCTGCTTAGGAGTGCTTTTATAAAGCTTGCTGACTTAACCTTTGTGTAGCCCCGGGCAGCCAGATCCAGCCGCTAGATGTCAAGCTCCTTGTACAATTAGAACATGTGTGTCGTTGACCTTGGCAGCGCAGCTTTCTCGTGTCCTAGAAAGAGTGCGCAGCAGCGGGCTTTTCACCACACACCACTTCCTCGGCATCCAGTGTCTTTAAAGGTGTGAATGTGGGGAGGGCGATGGCAGCCAAACTGTGCAGTCACTCTAAGATTTAGAGGAAATTTTCAAAGGTAAATTTCCTCAGTTGTCAGTGGACACACATACTATCATTTAACCAAGAAAGACAGATTTCTTTTTCTGATATTATTACTCTTTAAAAATATGAGGCACTCGCAGAAAGACACTTTATCAGTGCTTTAAATGAACAGGTAACAACATTTACTCATATTCATAATTATTTGAAGTCAAAATCTTCTCAGCGTTACAATGTCTGGGCCGAACCTTCTCCTTTCTTTTCATCATAATGTTCGAAGCGGGGACGTGCGTAGTTATGAGGGCAAAAAAAATGTAATAAAGTGAGAAAATCCCTGCTGGTAGTGACAACATGGTTGTTACCACTTCCCCTGCAGCGAGGCTTTGTTTGCTTTTTGTTTTAATCCACTCTCACCATTGGGTGCAGGCCTGTGGACCACCCACATAGTTGTGCCAAAGATGTCTTCAAGAAGGCACTCAAATATGGCTGTGTCTTAATTACCACTCAACACTCAGCACACGAACAAGTGAGATCCTGATTGAGAGGAAGGACTAGACAGGAAAGGGAAGGACTATTTAACGTTAGACAAGACAGCAGATTTGGAGGATTTAGGAAAAAGCTAGCAAGTAGTCAGATGAAGAGGTAAATTTCTCATTTATTAGATGATTTTAATGTCAATTTGTTCAGAAAGTAGGGGCACAGGGTGAGCGGAGATATGTCTGCTAATCTCAGTGCTTTGCTTTGTGGGTGTAAAACAGGAAACATTCTTTTTGTTTTTTTTAGTGGAATTTAAATTAAATAAACCCCAAGCAAAGATAAATTAAATATCTCCTTTGCCTTCAGAGAATAAAACTCCATCAGATCCTGTAGCCTCAGCTTGAGCGCTTTTGTAAATCCGGAGACAGAGAGCCATCTTGGTGAGTGTCATCTGGACAGAGTGCCGTCATTGAATACTGTATTGCAAATGCTTACACAAACAAATCGTTAATGTTTTGGCTGCTCCACATCTGCAGGCAATGACAAAGGCCTCTCTGTTAGGGCAGATATGACTGTACCACTCTGCAGTAGGGCTGACCAGGCCGATGACACACACTCACAGAGCTGTGCTGAGGACGACTGAGCCTCTGCAGGTCTGAGGATGCAAGGATGCATTGGATCATTAATGGATATGCTTCACCGATACAGCTATAAGTGTCCAAGCACAGTATAGTTATTGAGATATTATTTTTAGAATCTCAGTTTTAAAAACATGCATGTGAACATGCAATAATATTAATTATTATCTTTGCTACAAGGCTTCAACAGCACGACAAGAAGCCACTTAAAAAAAAAAAAGAAAATGAGTAAATGTTCATAATTTCAGTCATGTCAGATTTGTATGTCCTGTGTAATGTCCCAGTTAAAATGAAGCAGAGTGCACACTGGATCTCAGTTAAAAGGCCTCGTCAAGCAACTTAAAATAACTTAAAGTGCCATTATTTAAATGTTTTTTGGACTCAAAATTAGAGCTGCGGAAGTGTGATTTTCAAAAAGTGTAATGGAAAAATTTAATCAGGCCACAAATTCCAACATTGTTGGATCCAGCAGGCCTCCTTTTTTTCCCTCAACTTCCAATTTGAACAGGACCTACAGTGATGCATCTCTCTTTAAGGGTCCTGAGCCATCCTCACGTTCTTGAGAAGAATGTGTTTTAAAGGGGCAGAAGGAGGGGCCTTTGTCGGAACAGTGTAATCACAGAGGCCCGCCACGATATACTGTCCTTACAGCCTGTGTTGGTGTAAATGAAATTTAAGCTCTCAGCGTATGATGAGCACTTTTTAATTGGGCAGTTAAATTACAACACCCTGCAACTATTGAGACAGAAATACCTCAATAAGTGCAGGGTATTGTGATTTAAATGCTGACGCTGTCATTGCTGTTTGTTTTCATTATGTGAATCTGGAAATTGTTAAGAATGGGAAAATTTGTAATTGGCCGAGGCTTCGGTGCTTCGCTCAATGCCCGGCTCTGTGACTTTCACAGAATCCGTGGTAAGCATGAATACCTCATCTGATATAATATGTCAGATTAGCAGTTTCAGTTGGCATGCCAGAGATTGCTGAGCAAGATAGCGGACACACAGATTCAATGTGTACAATCCCTCTATTGACTACCTTCAGCTTAATATTTGTATCTGAGTAAACGAAGACTCTTAAAGGAATGAAAAGGATGGGATTTTATTTCCATCCCCTTCTTTTTCATGCTATAGGAAAATCAATATTATATCCCCCTACCCCCCACCCCCAAACACAAACACACATGCAATCATATAGAAACACATACACGTAGCCATGCACCTCTTTTCTTTGTGTTGCATTGCAAACACACACACAAAAAAACAACAACAAAATGTCGCCTTGCAGCTCCACAGCACAACAGTACTGTACAGGTTAAGGCGAGACAGTTGTTTTAAGATTATGAGCTTTCACAGTGTTTGTTTGATTGTGTTTTTCCACTGGAAGTATGAAAATAATCAGGTGGCATGCAGCTGTAATTTGTGCTACTATGATTAATACTGACTGACTGCAGCATTAGTCAAACTAACCGTAACCCTGAAAACGGTAATTTTATGTGTTTTCCTTTTTTTTTTTCTTAAATGTTTCCAACCAGCAGCGTGCAGATTTTCAGAGAGACTGTATTTTACACAACTACACATGTAGATTTGAATTTCTCATTAAAAAAAACAAAAGTCATAAGATTCTTTTGATTATATTAACAACAATAAGTGCTCTAAAGCAACTAAAATTATCAGACATTAAGGATTTTTTTTTTGGACAAAATAATAATTTATAGGAGGGGAGAAAAAAATTACAATTATTATTATTTTTTTAATTAGTAAATTTAACAAGAGAGGCCTGTGTGGATGCACTTCCGTGGAGAAGTGATTAGTATTCTCTAGTTACAGCAAAAAGCACGTGGTGTGCACGTGTTGTGTGTATATGTAGTTGTATAATTTTCAGGTGTCTATCACTGTACGTATGCAAACAATCTGTGAATGCTCTTTGGCCGTCTTAGGAAACGTGTCAGAGTGTGTGTGTGTGTGTGTGTGTGTGTGTGTGTGTGTGTGAGAGAGAGGTCAGAGGCGTACAAAGACCCCCACTTGTAATTGTATGAATGAATAAAAGAGATTGACAGTAATACCATTCTAATAACTAATCAGCTCAACACAATGCCTACTCATTTGTGTTGACCTTTGTTGACCCTCAATTATGGAAATGAGTTCTGCTGTCCGCTGCTGGGCTAAGCAGCCTTTTAGCCTGCTGTCACGTGTCGCTGACGTTTCCAGCCACTTGCTTCCTTTTCACTTGTCAATTTCTGGTTTGTATTTGAGCTTAAACGACTAATTTGTTTTTCAATGTAATTTTTATACTTAGGTCTCAACATATAAAGCAGATATAATACACTACATAGGATTTTACATCCTCTTTTCCTTTAATTCCTTAATTGATTTTTTTTTTAAAACCTGGCAACACACATGATTTAGTAAAATAATATCTTACTTTGTCAGCTCTAGCCCCAGTGAGGATGAGAACACAAAGTCTGTCCAAAACCGTTCTACTGATAATTAATTAAGTCACAGACACCAGACCACGATGGCGCACGGCCCCTTTGGCCACAAATTACAGGAGGAGTGATGAATTTCTTTCCTAATGAGTCACTGTAATTGGCAAAAATGCTACATTTCTGCTTTGCCATGGCTCACTCCACTTTAACCTTTGAAATTAGCAAAAGCACTGTATGAATCTCTTTATTGCTCACTTGAAAAGCAAAACAGGTTTTTTTTTTTTTTAATGATCAGGAGACGTGCACTAGATAATGTAAAGTATTTTCTAATAGTTTTTGTTGGTCACTCTTGAAACCTTTTTAACATTTAGAACACATGCTGGCTGAGGTGCAAAGTTGCTTAGAGCAAACAAACGTGCATAAGTGAAAGCTGCTAGATTAAGACATGTGTCTTTTGTGCTTTGGGATTTTAAGTCATAATTATACAAGTAATAATTAACCTGAATTTTACTTTTTTTTATTAGTTATTAACTATTTTTAAACAATATAGGATCACTGAAGAACATAACCTTGTTTTATAGCAGCCTCTACCATCTTTACATGAAATAAATCAGTTTTATTTGCAACGATCACCCGTGAAATTGTCTTAACACTTTAAAAGTGTATACAAAGTGGTTTCAATTGTGGATAAATAGTTTACCAGATATTCGCCGGTTGTTGAATTTAAACTGAACTGGAGACGACTCTGAAATAAAGTGCGTGCTAGATGTCTTGTGGTGATTGAGTATGCTTCCTGCTAGAGACAAAAGGGACGTTTTTATTGATACAGAAATCGCCGGCACAGAGACACGCACACTATAACTATACTTAGAAAAAGATAGTTAATAAGAGGAGGCCATTTTTCCATAGTTTTAATCAGGTGTGAATTAGGTCCATGCTCAGAGCTTGCACTGGTTTGTATGACTCTTGATGGTTGCATGTCGAAGAGGAAGTGGCTTCCTACAACTGTGATTAAACATGTGTAACTAATCAGCGACTTTGCTGCCATGGCACTAGCATGTAATTTGTTGAGTCTTATGTCAGAGAGCATGGCCGGGAAATAGAGCGAGAGAGAGAAATAACACACTGAGTGTTGCCTAACTAACAGGGAATGTTTTCTATTTTGAACCTTTTGGAAAAGAAATCAAATTCTGCACACTTTTAAATTGCAGTTATTAGTTACACACATTTTAAAAGGCCAAATTTATTTGTTTTGTTTTTTTTCCCTCTTTGTGGATAGCGTGCAGGGGCACAAGAGTCAACGGATCTCTTCACTTACATTTGACAATAAAGTTTTGTGACATCATGGCAAAAAGTTCACTATAGTTCTTTTCTTAGATTCAGGGCTAAAACACTACCTTTGCAATGCTAAATGGAAAGCTGGGCATTTGAAATTCATGTGGAAATGACTGAGCTTGATAGCAGAGGGGAATCCTAATGGGGCCATCAAAGTCCTGATTTGTACCCAACAGATGAGGCAGCTGTGAATTGTATGAAATATTGGAAATCAATAGGTTCTATGGAATTTCATTAAGCGGCAGTATCCACAATTGATAGGCCCTCATAATTTGATGGATTGCACAAAGAAAATTATTAGCTGGCTCTATGGAGAGGGTGTGAATGCACAAATCTGGGTCTTGAGAATTGGTGATCTAGGGCAATTTGTTCAGCGTGAAAAAATAAATAAATAAAAAGATATTGATTTTGGTTATGTTAAAAGAGAGGAAAAAAAATCAAAGGTTAAATCTTTGCAGCACTGCACTGCAAAATATGTGTGGATTCTTTATTGATTATTTATTCATTAATTCTTCTTTCTTCCCTCCCTCCTCCCTTGGTTTCTTTCTATCCCTTTTCACTCCTCTGACCCCCCTCCCCTCTCTGTAGCCCGAGGTGATGTGCTGGATGATGCCGACAGCGGGAATGAAAGCCGCAGTGGCAGTGAGGAGACCCATGTATGTGAGAAGTGTTGCGCTGAGTTCTTCAAATGGTCAGACTTCTGTGAACATTTAAAGAGCTGTACTAAGAACCCCCTGGTGCTCATAGTGAATGACAATGAGGTCACACCTAACCCCTCACAGGAGTACCCGACAGAGCCCTCCCCTGTACCCAGCTGCCCTAGTGAGCAGGCTGACAGTGAGGACCCCAGGGAGGGCAACCACAGTCCTGCTGGTGAGGGGGATGACATCCCAGAGACAGCAACCTTAAATGGGGTCAGTGTCCTGGAAAAGGAGGACGAGCAGATGGAGCTGGAGCTTTCTCCTGAAAAAAACGTGGATCCTGAAGAAAGAGATGTGACATCCCCTGAGCCAGATGGCTCCCTACCTCAGCTCAATGATGTCGTTCCTTCTGCTGTTACAAGTTACGCCATGCCAAGCACCAATGTTACCTTGGAGACCCTTCATGGCACTCGTGTTGCAGTTGCCCAGTTTTCACAGAGTGTAAGAGCAGCAGCGGGCAGCGGGGTTTCCACCATGGCTATTCCCATGATCTTGGACCAGCTGATGGCCCTCCAGCAGCAGCAGATTCATCAGCTGCAGCTAATAGAACAAATTCGAAGTCAAGTGGCTCTCATGAACAGACAGCCTGCCCCACAGCCTGCTCTTAACCACCATCACAGCAATGCTACTGGAAACCAGGGACCTGTCTCCTCCTGTGTCCCTCCCGTTGCGAGTCAGCTTCAGCTACATAACTTTATCACTCCCCCAGTCCATCAGCTTCCTGTTAGGCTGCCAGCCACTCTCAACGGTCAAGGCCCTTCACCTCTGACCTCAGCAATAGAAGGGCCTCTCTCTCAAACACCGCAAAGCAGCAGTCAGCAGCCTAACTCTTCAGCTCCAATCACATCTTCAAATAATTCAGCTTTTCCTCCACCAAGTGGTACTGGATTGTCATCTCTACTCCCCCCCAGCTCATCCTCTGTCACAAACAACAGCATTAGCACTAGTAGTAGTGTAACAGGAGGTGGTGGCATTAGCAGCAGCTCAACTCTTTCCAGGAGCTCTACCACTCCTCCCTCCCTCACTCACAGCACCCTCCTGAGCTCTGCTTCCAGTCTACCGCTGATACCTCACAGCTCTTCGAGCAGTGTTATCTTCCCTAATCCACTGGCCAGCATAGCAGCCACAGCCAATGCACTCGATCCTCTCTCTGCTCTAATGAAGCACCGCAAGGGGAAGCCCCCAAATGTGTCTGTATTTGACACTAAGCCCAGCTCTGAGGACCCCTTCTTCAAGCATAAGTGTCGGTTCTGTGCCAAGGTGTTTGGCAGTGACAGTGCCCTACAGATCCACCTGCGTTCCCACACTGGAGAGAGGCCCTACAAATGCAACATATGTGGCAACCGTTTCTCCACCAAGGGGAATCTGAAAGTCCACTTCCAGAGGCACAAAGAGAAATACCCACATATTCAGATGAACCCTTATCCTGTGCCAGAGTACCTGGACAATGTTCCCACAAGCTCAGGCATCCCGTATGGCATGTCATTGCCCCCAGAAAAACCCGTAACCACATGGCTAGACAGTAAACCAGTTCTTCCCACTGTTCCCACCTCTGTCGGACTCCAGCTGCCTCCAACATTACCGAGTATGATGGGAGGTTTTGGTGAGTCTCCAAGCCTCACTCCGCTTAACAGGTCCCCTCAGAGGCCATCTCCACCTTCAAGTGACTGTGCATCTTTGTCCCCAAATATCATCACTGACTCTGGTTTGACCACTACTTCACCCTCGCCAAAACCAAGCCTAGGGTGTGAGGCACCTCCTTTACTGAAACCTGAAGGCATTCTTTTGCCCCCAAGCTGCTCTACTAGACCAGGAGAGAACACGACCAGCACAACAACCATAACTCAAGTACTTCTTTCCACTACTGTCACCTCCACATCGTCCAGCAGTGGCCAGGTCTCTGAACCCATCAGCAGCCCTAACT
Organism: Australoheros facetus; assembly: GCA_030220045.1. Lineage (NCBI taxonomy): Eukaryota > Metazoa > Chordata > Actinopteri > Cichliformes > Cichlidae > Australoheros > Australoheros facetus. The sequence continues at coordinate 11,484 of JASGAU010407961.1, forward strand.
TGGCCTCTAATTCTGTTTCCCATCCAGTCCTTCCCATGCTTTCCGATCATTTTAAGGCCAAGTTTCCCTTTGGAGGCCTCTTAGACTCTATGCAAACATCAGAGACATCGAAGTTGCAGCAGCTTGTCGAGAATATCGACAAGAAGATGACTGACCCCAACCAGTGTGTTATATGTCATCGTGTTCTGAGTTGCCAGAGTGCTCTGAAGATGCACTATCGCATCCACACTGGTGAGAGGCCTTTCAAATGTAAGATATGTGGGCGGGCATTCACCACCAAGGGAAACCTGAAAACACACTTTGGTGTCCACAGGTCCAAACCCCCACTTCGGGTTCAACACTCTTGCCCCATCTGTCAGAAAAAGTTCACCAATGCAGTTGTGCTACAGCAGCACATCCGTATGCACATGGGAGGGCAAATCCCCAACACCCCTGTCCCTGAAAGCCTGCAGGAAATGGAAACTGACCCTTCCTTTGATGAAAAGAGCTTAGATGCCATGAGTAATTATGATGATGATCTTCTGGATGAAATGGAGCAGGCTATAGACGATGAACCTGATTTAAAAGAGGGAGAAATTGACCCATCCAAACCTTTTTCACCTGGGAGCTCCCCACCAACTTCCGTCATCTCCAGCATTGCTGCAATGGAGAACCAGATGAAGATGATTGACTCTACTGCCAACATGGCTCGTTCATTTGGTCTGAAGCCTTTGCAGAATGGCAGTGGCTTTGGAGGAGAGACTGACTGCTTTACCATGGATTCTCTGTCTGCAGTGGGAGATGCTGAGGGTCAAAGCTTGGGGAGCCCTGCTTTGTCCGAGTCCTCTGGCTCTATCCAGCATTTGTCCCCGGCTCACAGCCATTCTGAGAGCCAGCGATCCAAGTCCCCTGCTTTACTCAACAATAATAATAGCAGCAGTGCCATGACAGCAGAGGAGGTCCAAGAAAACAATACAGCTGGCTTGGCAACAGTGAAGTCGGAAAAATCCGAGACGCCATCTCCGCTTCCTGCAACTGAAGGCACTGGGGCCCTTGACCTGACTGCCACTCAGCCAGGCAGGCACTTTATCAAAGAGGAGAGCCACTTCAACATGCTGTTTCTAAACAGAGATCGAGGTGTGTATGTGCAAAATCACTAAAATGTAAAGTGAATTCATTATCTGGACAGATTTCTTTTGGAAGTTCATAACAATGAATTAATAACTACAGCTCAATATAATGATATATTAAAGATGAAAAATTGTTGACAGTAACAGAAGGAACAAATAGAAATGTGTTATTTATGAATAATAGGGACTTTGAACAAATTAATACAACAGGATTTCAGCAGTGATTTGTAGATTTTCAAGTCGGACCAATTCTGTCTACCTTGCAGCTACAAGTTTTTGGATTTAAAGTTTTAGTAATATAATATTAATAATCTTTTCTTTTTTTTCTTTTTTTTTTAGGGCTGAGCACTCCTAATTTGGCCAGCACTGCATCAAACATGATCAAAATGGAAATGAATGGCCATGGGAAGTCAATGTCTCTGAGTGATAACCCTCACCTGCCCGTGGGCATTCAGGTTCCAGCTGCAGCACCTCCAACCACCATGAGCCCTAGCATCAACCCCATGTTGGCTCCCCCGCCTCCACGACGCACTCCTAAGCAGCACAACTGCCATTCGTGTGGGAAGAATTTTTCCTCAGCCAGCGCTCTGCAAATCCACGAGCGTACACACACCGGGGAAAAGCCTTTCGCCTGCTCTATTTGTGGAAGGGCTTTCACCACAAAGGGCAATCTGAAGGTATGACCCAGCTTAACGTACATTGCATCAGTTTGAATTTTAGAAAATTAAAGTAGCTGCTATCTTTATAATTCTGTAATATCTGCAGATTTTGCCAACGGTTTTATAAACAGTTTTTGTTCTTAAAAAGCATCAAAAAAATAACTTTACTTAGTTAAAAATGATGTAGCAAAAAAAAATAAAAAATCAAAACATGTGGGCCAGTACAGCCCATATGATTTTTTGCTTGGTAGTGTTTTCCATGTACAATTACAGGCTCCTGATGTTTTGAATTTGTGTTTCCTGTTGTTGATAAATTTTAGGTTCACATGGGAACGCACATGTGGAACAATGCTCCAGCCAGAAGGGGTCGGCGACTGTCTGTAGAGAATCCCATGGCCCTGCTGGGTGGGGACGCCATGAAGTTCAGTGAGATGTTTCAGAAAGATCTGGCGGCTCGGGCCATGAATGTTGACCCGGGCTTTTGGAACCAGTACGCAGCCGCCATCACCAATGGCCTGGCCATGAAGAACAATGAAATCTCTGTGATCCAGAATGGAGGCATCACCCAGCTGCCCGTCAGTCTCGGTGGTTCAGGAATCACTTCGTTGGGAGCCATGCCTGGAGGAATGGACCGTGTTCACACCGGCAGCAGCCCTCCCATGACGGGTATGGAAAAGACTGGTCTGGAGGTCACAGCCAACCGTCCCTTCTCCAGATTTATGGAGGAGAACAAAGAAATTGGGATCAATTAAAGAGACTTTTCTGTATAGTTCCAAGGTAGGCAAAGACTACAAGGCTGTTTATGAGGAAAGAAACTGCTGATCCAGTCTGAACTCATGCGTACTATATTATGTACAGATTAAATATTTTTGGTTTTGGTTTTGGAAACATAGTATTTAGTATTGATTAGAGGTTTTTGCCTTTCACCCATTCCCTGCTCACTTGATATTTCGCCTATACGAAGAATACTTTGTCTCTTGTTTGAGAATATGTCGTCTTGCAAGATTTGCATGGTACTTATTGGTTTTTATCAGTATGTTTGACTGCTTTTATGAATTCCTTTGGAATCCTGCCTCAGTTACGATTGGCAAGCATCTTATCTGGACAGGAATAAAAACATAAAAGGACAGAGTCTTGCTCAAAGACAGACTGAACTTTGTCTAGGAACCTTGTTTATGGTTGCTATTTTAAATATAAAGGGCCATGGATAGACTGAAGAAAAGACTAAAGCATAGCGTTTCTGTGTTCGCCTGATTTTTTTTTTCACGATCTAGAAAACTTGAAAAAAATAATGTTTGAACTATTTTAATCTTTACATTTAGCCTCCCAGCATTGTCTTATATTATTGTCGTGTGTCTTTAGTATTTATGATATTGACAAAAAAGCGGGTATACAAAAATATATTTAATGGCCCAAACATTTTATTGATCTTCTTTTCTAAACTGCAGGCTTCACTGACAAAAATCTCTTTCAGTAAAGACAATATGTCATTTGAGTTGAACAGCAGAGAAAAACAGTAGGTTTTATTTGGATATCGGTCGAGACTATGATTATCTCATTACACGGTGAAGAAGCTAGAGATATCCGAAGCTGCTATGACCACAACCCTGCTTTTAACCTTTGTAAAAAGAAAAAAAAAGTGATCCTTTTGAATAAATATCTATGTATAGAAATACAGACAAATCTAAAACAGGTATGCATATTTTGTATCACTTAAAAAAAAATAGACATCATGAGTTGAGAGTATTTGTCATGTTTGTGAATGCACTTTTTAAAAACAAGACGTTTTGTCTGTGAGTTACCGTTAACCTTTTGACTGAGCTATCTATCACGTGCTGTTTTCATTGTTTCCAGCATACCACTCCTACAATTGGCAGAGTCAGTTCTCTGTTACTGCATCTGTGCTACTCGTCAGAGTGCAAACTCATCACTCAATCAACCTTCTTAAATAAAATAAAAAGAAAACAGGTGTGTTTCAATGGTCTCCTGATCTTTAATACAGTTTTCTGCTTCTTTTTTTTTTATTTTAATCATCCTTATTACTGCCATTGACATTTGGTCTCTTGTAGTGTGAGCCACCACACGAGTGTGGAGTGCAGCAAAATGATTTTTGAAAACAGCTTTTAAATCCATTCCTTTGTAAAGGTCTGCAAAACTAACAACTCTGCTTTTGAAATTACAGATAATCGATAAATTAGTAAGAAATTACTTATTATCTCAGCTGCCAAAATAAACTTTTGCTTTCAGGATGGAGCCCAGAATTATTTTCAGAAAATAAATATTTTCTGTTTTGGGTCATAAAAAATTGGGAATCATTTCCAGATGCTTTATAATGGTCTGGGAATCATTTTCTTCAGACACTCCTCAAGAAAAAATTTTCATTTTATGCATTCATTAATATTTTTATGTTATTGCTTAGCACTGAGCTTTTAATTTTACAAGAAAAATAGATTACATATTTAGATTACTTATGTGTGTGCATATGTGTGCTCTCCAGTCTAATTAAACACACACACACGCACACACACGCGCACACACACACACACAGCTGATGAAGATCCACTAGTCTGCACGTGCAGTTGAAAACAACACAATGATAATTATATATTCAGCAGTCAGACAAAAAGATACAGCAATTTGTAACAATACACACAATGTTAAAATCATCTTATGCGCATAGTTTGAAATGCAAAGAAGAGGTTCTTAATGCTGTGATCCCTGCTTTGTTTCTTGGTCTGTGCTGTCATACCAGAATACTGCAAATAATTAGTGAGTACATGCCAAGAATTTGAATCCAGCTAAGCACATGCAAGAACCATGATGAACCAGAACATAATACCCATAAATGCACCGTAACTGTTGTGTAATAAAGTGATAAATAAAAGAATCACATGTTAATGTGGAAAACAATGTCAAGCATCGAACCAGAGCCTTTCACTTTATAGCTAAAAATCCCTTCTCTTGCTGCTGCAGTCTTGTAGAAGACAGAAAGCAGAGGACACTGCTGGGGCTGACTGGTGGCATATGCCGGCTGGGAATCAGCGATCTTATTGTGTGTGTGAGCAGTAACAGGATGGCAGCCTCCTTGCAGCATTCAGCCCTCCTTGCTGCAGGACAATTGACACATGGTCCGCATGTGTGCAAACACACACACACACACACACACACACACACACACACACACACACACACACACACACAGAGCTTCACACTCCCACATAAAAATCTAAAAACCCTATGTTCTCACTTTCTGAATTACGCCAAATATTCTTAGAGATGGAAGAGAAAAAAAATATTCTTGCTGTGAACAACATGAAGCCGCTTCAGGTGCAAGATGAAAGTTAAGGCTAACTTTAATCGCTCAGTAAATACTTTTTTTAAATGCTTATCTGTGGCAACTGGGCTGGCAGATGTGACTATAACCTTGATCTTGAATTCCTCCCTACATAAAGTAAGATAGCCACAGCTTTAAAGAAACTCTCATATCAGTGTGGAGAACAAGACAATAAATCATTCTTGAAGGGAAAAAAACAAATAAAGTCATTCAGAATCAACCAATCTAAAGATGTGAGTTCACAATTTCCTGTGTGCACACATGAAAAGTTTCTGCCAAGTGAGCGGCAGATTAAACTAAAACTATAATATGATAATTATACCTGGAAAACCAACATGGTTAATATGTAATAATACATATTAGGAGATACTAACTCTGTAAGTCCCATTTCAAAACCAGTAGGGGAGCCATCACATGATGCAAGTGATGACTCATCTAGTGAGCTTTCACCGCTGAGCCATGAGTGTTTATTTTTCTGTTATTTTTCTCCTTGACTTTTACACGCATATTACTTTTCATGTTGATGGACGTGAGCTGAGTCTGCCCTCGGGGGCTCTTTCCTTCTGATTCGTTAATGCGCACTGCCGTTTGTAAGCACATTGTTTGACGTTTCACTGTCAGCTGATCACACAGGCTTAGTCAGTGGAATTGTCGAGCAATGAAGAAATTTCATACTGACTGCTTCTCCCTGTGAAAGTGCTCATTTTGCCCATATTTGAATGGAAACAAATGACATTCCACTCATGCCTCCAATCATGCGCTCGCATTTAGCAAATCATTTTGTGAGGGGCCAGAATATATGCATGTAAAGACTGTTGTTTCAGCCTCTAAGTGTATAGCTCAACAGGCTTCTGCTCACAGTGATGCGCTGTGAAGGAGGGCAGTTTGAGGGTTATATGAGGTTATAAATTACCACACTGTGGGATATTTTTTTACGACAATAAGATATTTTGTTGCAGTTCTGTCCTTTTTTCCATTAAGCAATACAATGCAACGGAATGCTCAACATGTGAAGTGCAATTTTATTTGACTGTTAAAAAGAGAACATTTATGAGAAACCAGGGGAATGCAGACAAGGCATTACTTGAGGTGTGTCCATTTAAGAGATTTTTAACAAGTATAATTTTAGAGTGGGTTACAAGGCTAATTATCTAAGTAAACATGACTTGCCGTTCTATTTCTTTAGTTTGTTTCCTTTTCATGAAATGTGGCATTTTTCCTCTTTGTTCCGCACACAGAGCAAATTGCTTGGCTTCTTTTGTTTCATCTACACTTGACTCGTGTTTGTGTGCTACCTGTTTGAAGTGAAAATGTGTGACATTTGGGCATGGCACAGTGTGAACAGACAGGCCATCATTGGGACGGGGCTGTCGGCTGTTTGTTTAATGCCCTGCCTACTGTGAAAGTCTCCCTGAAACAGGCGCAGTAAATATCCCCATTGATCCAGAGGCAGGGGGCCCTACGATGATGTAGTGGCGAAGAGCCACGGGAGTAAATCTAGCCGACAGTAATCCAATCCCATTCTCAAGGCTCTGGGATCTGAGATAGGTGCTTTAAATCCAAAAGTGTGCCTTTTTGCACAATTTCTCCGCCTTTGTTGATGCCGCGTCTCTTGTTTTTTACTTCCATGTCTCAGCTCGAAAATCAGTCCATGTGGCTTCACGAGCTATTCCTTTATATTTCTTTAAATTCAGAGTCCCGTAATGATGCTGCAAATTTAGCTTTGTGCTCATTTCACTGTCAAATTCACACGTCTCCTGTTTTTGCTTGTCTAAAGCATGTACATCCACCCGAAGTAAAAACTCCAAATTTAAGAGAGCGTAAACACTTTGTGTGTGCGTGTTTGTGCCTGTGTGTGATAGCACTCCTCAGGTAATCAGTGTTTTCTGTGGATGGCAGAGGGACACACTGGAAACTCAGAAACCCCCATTAGGCTGGAATTTCCCTTTGATGGCCAAAAGCTGCCTACCTAGCGCTTGACTGGTTGCTTGGCTGCTCTAGCAAGTGTTAGTTTTCATGCAGGCTCTCAAGATGACAAAGTTACGCACCCCAGATCGCTTGGAATAGGACTGTGCGGTTACTTCAAATTCTTTCCTGTATGGATTGTTAAGAGCTGATGAAGCATGGTGCACTTTAGCCTGGTGGGCATTTGCAGCAGTGAAGGATCAACTATTTAACCAACATAGATGGTTGTGGTCCCAAATTAACATCAGAATTATTTTTAATGCACTCTACTGCCTGTAGTGGTTATTATATCCTCCATTTAGCACCACCTACCACAGAGTACAGCAGAAAGTTTTAGAAAAGTCAGAAACACCATGAAGTAAATTTCAGTGTAAAAAAAGGACTTCTAATGGGAATTGTTGCACTAATAGGTTAGACATGTATGGTCAACTGTGAGGAAAAAAATACAACTGTTTTTGTGTATGTAACAGTGTGTACTTTTTCCAAAACTTTTGCTAACTGTTCCAGAGGTGAGAAAACCACTTTCCCTTTTACATATCCATCTCTTAAAAACTGTGTGAAATGCAGGCTAAAGGATATCCCTCCACCAGTGCTGGTGAGGGCTGGCCAAAATGCGTTTATAGTGTGCAATAAGGTGCTTACAGAAAACAAGGAAAAGAGGTACGAGGAAAGGTGTGTGTGTGTGTGGGGGGGGTGTTTTGGAAAATCAATGAGTGCGTGGAACATAGTGGTGGTGCACCTGAAAGAGAACACGTCATCAATTAAACAAACTTGGTGAACAGGGCCAATTCATCAGAGTGTGGTGTGGATCAGCTATTGGGTTCAGCTTTGACGTGACAAATGCCGGACCTCCTCTGTGTGCCCAAGGTTGCCGATCGATAGAGATCATCATTGTGATGTGGCCTTTTATCTCACAACCCGCTCCCTCAAGCCTTATATTATTCCCAACACAGAGATCTCAAAGGAGGAGGAGGGGTGAGAAGGGCACGAGCCTGATTGTATCTTTTATTCTCAGAACGTATAGGCATTATTTGTTCGAACGGTTTTCATGGCTTTTGGGTGACCAGCCTTGTCCTCGAGCAGGAAAGTTTTGATGGTTTCTGGGGTTTTTTGGGGGGTTTTTTTGTACCTGCTGCTGCTGCAGTTTGCATCATCTGGGGATTATTCCTTGGAAGATGAAGATCACTCTGGTTAACATGACACGTTTGCTGAGCGATTGAATCCTCTCAACACAAGCCTGCTCCCCCCTCAGCGGCACTTATTCAAATGTGTCAAATCCGGCTGAGGGGAAAGCCTCCAGGGTTTCTATTGATTTGTGCCATTATGGAATTCCATGCCAATAAACTGTCATGACTTACTGTAACAATCCAATGATTCGGCTCCACTTCAGTCACATGACCAAGGAGAGCTTCCTCATTATCAGAGGCCATTATGAGAAAATGGAGTTTTGCAATTGAGTTATGCAATGATAAATATTGACTTATTTCAGCTTTAATCGGCTGGTTTAACTGTGTTATTGGTGTATGGGGCCTATAGAGTTGCCAGTAATTGTAGTGTTGTTAGTATGTGCATCATGATCCACTCCTCTGACTTCATCTCTCATTTTTTTTTTTTTTCCTGTGAAGCCGAATGAGGCACCAACTTTGATGTAATGTTCGACTCATGAAATATTGCTTTTTAAAACAGAAAATGTTGGGTAAGATTTTGATACAGAGAAGACATTTTATGTTTGCATACATGGTACACACATTGTAAGCTATGCAGTACATGTATATGGTATAATGCAAAAATACCATTTCCAAAGATTATGAGGCAGAAATAGTAACAAGCCGAGTCCATACATGTTTATTTTCTTATGCGTCTTGTAGTCTAACTTTGTCAAATCTGTTCAGTTCTTTGCAAGTGCTGAAACACTACACCTGAGCTGTAGTGTAAAATATGCATGCGGACACTATCAGTTACATGCTTCTAGCCTGCTCCAGCTGGGAGAAAATTAGGATATTACAACTCACTCTGTGTTTCACCAGCCAGCCCCAGTTTCCCAACACTGATTTGAGCCAGTCTCTGCTATCTGCTGTTCATTAGATGGGATTTCAGCCTCTGTAGCAGCAGGAATGAATGAAGGCAAGGATTGCAAAACTAGCTCCAGCAGTTGCACTTGACAAATATGGCAGGGAGGGCAGTTGTTCTGTTCCTACTGGAATCAAATACAAATTTATTTCTTAAAGCTGAAGTCAAGGGCTTTTACTTATTTCATTTTTTTTTTTAAAGGAAAAGAAAAGAATAAAGAAAATGTCTGTTACACTCAAGCCCTTTGCTAAATGGGTATATACAATGCTGATTACAGCTATCAGTGCCAGGTAAATCTCTGTTATAAATCTGGCGTCTGCACAAACATTCCTGGACTGCCACACCTGTAGTAATGTGTTCTAGGTCAACAAGGAACAACTGGTTTGCTAGAGCTAAAGACAGCAACAATCCTAGTGACAGAAAAAGAGTAAGCTACATCAGCTAGGACTAAGGCAACAATAATAATAACTAGGAGGTGTCCAAGAAAAGTTTCCAAAATACAAAAGAAACCCTGTCTTCAGAGGAAAGATAAAAAGAAACTGAATTACAAAACTGGTATATCAGAGACACCACTTTTCTAATTGCAAGCCCACACTAAGTACCAGTCAACATCCTTTGTGTAATTACTCACACTGTCAGAAGGGGGAGACCAAAGTTCCGCCCTGAAGGTTTACATATACAGCTGTTAGTTTAACAGCTCATTTCAATGCTATCATGAGATCCAACAGTTTAGAAATCCCATAAACATATTGACTGCACAGAATTAAAGAATATTCTGTTTACAGGTCACTCAACCATTTCCGATTTAACTGTATCTTCTCTTGCTAGTACAATGCTGCATAGACAGAGGATGTATAGAGAAGACCAACTGATGCAGACCACTGACATTGCAAGAGTGCCTGAGATACATGACAATATGGGCTATAAGAATCCCAGCCTCAGCAGATCCTGTGAAACCATCATGACTCATAGCGTTTTTGATGCATCCCTGATTGTAAACAGTTCTTGCTGATGTATGGAACTTGAAGATTTCGGAGTCGTCTCTGTCAGTGATTGACATGATGAGAAGATCAATGTAAAAACCTTCCTGCCAAGCAATAATCCATCCAAACTGATCACGCTTAAAATTGCCTAGTGGTATTGATTCGATGCGCAGGTCCAAAAAACACTGTAAGCACTGCAGTAGTAGTCAAGGGGTCAGATTTCTTCCCTTTGTTTTTGTCTTTGGCATTGTTTTTTTATTTTAATTGCATTTAAAGGATCTATAGTCAATCAGGCTACCTAGTTAGTAAAGTCTACATGTAAGCAATGAGACTTTAGCATGTAGCATGCTTTTAAACTTCCGCCTTGTAAAACTAAAGCAGTGGTGTAAAGATTAAAAAATTCTAATCTTGATATTGTAACTGTGAAGACAATTGCAAAAGAAATAAATAATGCACTAAAAAGCATAAGAAAAAGCTAAGCACTGCTCAAAAATATAATTCCTTTTCATTTTATAACCATCCATCCATCCATCCATCCATCCATCCATCCATCCATCCATCTCCTTCCACTTCTACAATTCAACCCCACCAGTTGGCTGGGGCCCACGCCAGCTTTCACAGGGGGAAAATTCAAAGTACATGCTGGAACAGTTGCAGATCTAGCACAGGCCTAAAACACAGAGATAGACAAACATTCACCCTCACATTCACACTATTTTAGGCCCAGTCACACAGGGACCAGCTGGCGACCATCTTGCAACTACAGGCCATGTAGGGAAAAAAAACTGTATTCCCCAACCAGTGGGTGAGTAATTCCTGGAGGCTGCTAACTGCAGCTAGGTGAAATTGGATACTGCACCAAAAACTGCTTTGGTTGTTAGCAGATTGCTTAGTTTGCATGGAAGATGCCAAGTGAAACTAAGTGAAAACTAGAACAGTTGGTGAGTGTTTGCAGACAAATCAGTGTCTTCCATGCAAACTGCAGCAATTTGGTAGTGACCAGCACCAAATACCTCTTTGCAACCAATTTCACCTCACAACTGCCAGCAACCACTCGCCAAAAAGTCCGGTAATACATATTTTTCCTTAGTCACATAGACTGATTAGTCTCTAGGCCTATGTGACTAAGGGCTTTAACAGTCGATTTCACAGCGACTGCCATCAACCTCTAGAAAACATTCACCAACTGGTCAGGGAATATACACCTTTCCCTAGGAATATGTGGTTGCAAGATGGTTGCTGACTGGTCTCTAGGCCTATATGACTAACATAACATATATGTCTTTGGATTGTGGGAGGATACCAGGTGAAAACCCATGAAGGCACAGGAAAAACATTCAAAATCCACACAGAAAGACCCCAGCTGGTCAGTGGATTCTAGCCCTTCTTGCTGTGAGGTGACAGTGCTAACCACGTGTAACCATATGTTTCACAAAGATGTACTTCATATTTTCAATAAAATCTAGGAATAAAGATTCAGGCTATAATCATTTTTATTGTCATAACTTTCTTGCTTGCATCCAAGATTATTTTAAATAATACTAGTACTTACTGTGTGTGTTACTCGGGTCATGTTTACAGATTAATTTGGCCTAGATATACTCCATGAAACCTAAACAGGATTTTAATATCAAGTAAACTCTATGTTCTTATGCATTTCTTGTCAAAAGCAGTGAAAAAATATGATAATGATGCCATTCATTGCCTCCAAAAGCATGTAGTTCTGACAATTCAATTCTTAAAAGTTTGCCTGTCCATTGAATGCAAATTGGTTAACAGAGATACTTAGGAACTTTTTATTAGATCTCGGACCAGCGGATCAATAGACTAAATAGCAAATGTAGTCCTTTAAGTTCCATTTTAGTTTACTGTATCTCAAATTAAGTCAAGAGATAACTCTCCTCCTACTTTCTTTTTGTGAAAGATCCACACAGCAAAGATTGAGGCAGTAAAACATATGATAGCCTAAGCAAGTACTTTAAAAGTAATTAGAAAGAGACATGTTTGCAAAATTATATTTACGAATACCTATTTTTTTTCTATGAAGCACTTTGGGCTGCATGTGTGCACAATAGAAGCTATATAAATAAAGCTGAGTTGAGTAAAATGAGATATGCTGTGGCAGCACGTTGAAAACTTAGCAGCTTGCAATAGAGTCTGTAGGACAAAGCCGTCCATGATCACAGTAGACCATTGCATTACATCTTATCATTTCCTCTGGAGCTGAAACTCAAACTGAGACTCATCAATAATGCACCTGTGATCTCCCATTCAGAAGATCTCAATGGCAGATCAAGCTACTCTTGTATCTCCTCTTCACTCTCCACCTTGACTTTTAGCAGATACTTTCTTTTATACCCATATATGTAAATTCATGCTACTGACCACAATCTCCACACTAATGGCTTCAAATGTCACGGACGCTTATTTGGGGGTTCGGTTTTTTAGCATATTTTATCCCATTAGTCCAGTGTGCAACATTTCTTCTGCATTTTTATTAAAACCACCACAAATGTCTCCATAATGATTTTTTTCCCCTCTTGGTCAGAGCAATAAAATGTCAAGCTTTGTCTCTGGACAAAGTGATATTCTTGGCTATATGGGGTGAGAGATTATCCTCTATTCAGCTCTCTTACTCTCTAACTGAATTATTAAATACTCAGAATCTGGTTGAGCAGTGTACATTTTCCTAAAGGTCACAAAGTTCATTAACTATGGACTGCCATTGATTGTATCATTGTGTGTTCCTCTTCTTGGTTCTCTGTCCTTTTCATTGAGTAGGTACAACTTAAGCAATGAGACTGCCATTCTTCTGCTTTAGCTCAAGAGTCCTAATATACATTTTTTATGTCGCATTCTGAATTAGGATAAAATATGTAATTTATTTATATTTAATTTTATTTACACACACACACACACACACACACACACACACACACACACACACACACATAAATAAAATTCTATCAATTACACCTTAATATAGGATATGACTTCACAAAAGTAGTAATCCTTTTCCCTTCAAGTCAGCTTGAGCTAGGTTTCTGAATCGAGCGCTGGCTAAAGAGCGTTTTAGTTTGAAGGCCGCATGCTTTTTCCCCAAGAGCTGTATCTTTAGACAGAAAAATCTATAATGACTATGACAGCCGCGGTATCTGTTTCACAACAGTCCGCTCATGTCAATCAGCATGATGCCGATAAAGATCTTTATTTTGATTGAACGTGTGCAAAACTACTCATACTTTACACAAGCAACTTTGATGTTAAACCATTTGAAATCATATCAGATGCTGCCCTACGACAGAGCACCCCAATCAACGGAGATGATTTCATAAAGAGGGCTCTTGGGTTTCAGCATCATAAATAACTCATGGTAATCCCATATTTCTCTGACTTCTCTCATTTGAGGTTGAGTTGGAAAGAGGGCAGTTGTGACAAACATTGTTAGCACGACTGCCAAGCCATCCAGACCTGGCTATATATGTCTTGGCTCCTCTGGACCTATGAGGTGATGTCCCAAGTTACTCACATCCTTACATCCTTTTTTTTTTTTTTTTTTTTAACTCACAATAGTTTCAGTTTTAAGGACAATTTAAATATAATTGTGAGAATTTGTTTGGTCTTTTTAAGTAAGTAAGGTGTCACTAGCACGACTGTTTGCACAATCGCTTTTTTTCTTGAACGCTGTGAGCAACGTTGCTGTTTTTGGCCGCAATTTTTAGAGCGATAATAATGATAATAAAGTGTGAGGGCGTGTGCACATGAACGTGCACGTGCCCCTCTGTAAGAATTTTTGAAATGGCTTGATTCATAAGTACCCCCGCTGAGACCTCTTCCTACACGTGCAATTTTCCAAAGCCAGCCACTTGCCAAGCAATAATTATGCTGAAGTTTTCAATTACACTCCTTCCATTTCATTAACAAAAAATGTTTGGCTATTGTATAATTAGATATATGAGCTTACCACCTACATTTAACATAACCACTACACAGCAGCTTGATGGAAAACAGAGAAGGGTTTTAGCATGTGTGCATTTAAGGTGGTTCAGTAGTCTAGTATAAAGAAAATTCAGCTAGACATTATACAGCTGTCTTCCTCCTCCTTTTGCCATCGTTTGAAGGGGTCCTCTAATCTAGAAAAAATATACAGACCTATAATTGAGCATCATGAAATGTTTGATGAAGTATGGGAGGTTTTGTTAACATACAAAGCACACATGTGCCCTACATTTACACATGTTATCGGCTGTTAATGCCTGTAATTAACATTTTACAGTGTGCTACTACATCGGGCATTTATACCCTGCAAGCTGGAGAGATTATTAGTTACCTAGCGACTGACATTAAATTAAACTAGAAAAAAAATGATACGTCATCTAGAGTGTATATTTATTTTCCATTTTATGGAGTGTTTGACACATAAGAACATAAACTCTCTCCTCTCTCTCCCTTTGAGAAGTATGACCCGTTGATGATATTATATAAAAAATTAAACTGTCCATCATCGTGGTTATCTTGCCATCTTAAGTGGCTGACCCTGTTACCGCACGGGCTTCAGTTTCAGGGCAATGCAATCCTATACATGCCGCAGTAACTCTCCTCAGTCCTGTCATTTTCTCTGTTCCCTTTCACATCCCTCGCAACAGGTCTCCACTGAAGGCCAAGATTGCTCTCAGTAAAGAGGTATGTGTTGCTGCTTTACCTACATTAGCAGGAAACTGCAGCCATTATTGTTACTGAAAGTAACCCACATATTAAACTTGATGTGTGAAACTGGTATTTTAAAGGGACACCTGTGCATTCCGGCCCATTCAAAAACAGAATTAGGATCTTTATAAATCATACAGTACCAATGAGCTATGGTTGCTTTGGTGTGTAGCTGACCCAGATGCTTGACACCAGTGCATTGTTGACGGACAGCAATGCCTCTAAGTGTGTCTGTGATGTCAAAAAGCTGACTAAGATCATGCTGGAGCCAAAAAAAAAAGGAAAGAAAGAAAGAAAGAAAAGGAGGGGAGAAGAGAGATCTGATGCGCAGAGATAAAGTCAGCAGGGGACAGAGTTTTAATGAAGCCTGCCTCTCAATGGAGAAAAGGCTAGATGTTCTGTTCATCTGGGCTGTAAAGTGATCCAGGTCTGATATTCTCCGGCCCTGTGACAGAATTATTAAAAGCTCATCCTCTTAATGCAGCATCCACAGTGTCACCTTTCACAGGTCCTCAGAGACACTTGCTTAACAGGACTGCCTTTTTTTTTCCAACACGTAAAACGGCACTGAAGAAACAAGCACCCGATTCAGCATTACCGGCAGAGACTAGTGACGGTAAACTGAACCCTCTCAGTGCAACTAGGAACACGACTTACTATCAGCCACTCTTAATGCTCTTTTCTATCTGTCAAAGTAAGATTTCAGTATTATGTATATGAGCCCTAATTCCCTGTCATTAGTGATACTAACTGCATTATAGTGGTCATCAGTTGCAAAAATGATCTCAGAGTGGTGTCCATTTTTAAGGCAATTTTGATACTAAATGGATTTTGGCTCTTTGTGCATAGGAGCAAGCCCCCCTCAAGCCTGTACTAATTACATCCATAATCAAATGCGTTCTGTGGCTCCTTGTTAATTACATTGATCTTTTGGAATATCCAAGCCTATATTCTGTGAGATTATTGGATAAAGTGCAGGGCGAAGTCTGCGTGACCTCAGGAAGAAGACGTCGTTGCAGACATAAGTGGGTATTAAATGGATATAATTGACAGTGACCCTTCCTGGCACTCTGCACCGCTGAGGCCCCTGGTCTATGGATCATACAGCAGAGGGGGTGAATTAGCATTGGTTAGAAATGGGAAAATTAAAATTAAGAAAAGGGAGATGCTCTGAGAGATGGATCACTGTTGAGCCACTGGGCTTATCAGCTGATGTGGGCCACAGAAGTAATGGTCAGGCTTTACTGATGAGGCAAAATCCATTATTTAGAAACTTCTGCTCTCAATTTCACACTAAAAGCTTCCTCAGCTACTTATGCGTGGTTGCATGAATGCTCTTTCTCTTCATTTATGTTTGCATCAGCAACCACATATGCATCATGGGTGGGCATTGACTACGTTTGGCCTATTGATCATTCAAAGGTCACGACCTTACAGCCCTAATTTATCGTGATGATGTAGACAAATGATTAAGAGCAAGATGAATCCATCTTTACAACATATAGTATAATTTGAGTTTTTAGTTTCACAGTCCTAATGCTAATTGAACCATGTACAATATAATATATTATACTATATAATTGTAGAGTTTAGCTTTTCGATTTCTCTGACACTGACCTCGCTTTACAAGTCTATCTGGCAACCGCTCCACCCCTGCACAGGTGGGTCCCATTGTGGCATGTGTGTGCTGTTTGGTTTTCTGCTGTATTGTTGGCATGATGAGGGTAATTGGAGTGTTGGTCTGGTGAATCAGTGCCAGCCTGGGTGGGCAGATTGCATATGATGATCATGTTCTGACCAGATGGCTAGCTGGCACAAGGGCTTAGACTGGAAGGATGTGTATATGTATGTTCATTTGTGTGTCTTCATTTGTGTGTCTTCATTTGTGTGTGTGTGTGTGTGTGTGTGCTGGGGAGGGTTTAATGGCGGGAACATCAATTCATTGTGATTGCTCATTTTGATACATAACTCCAAACTTTACTTATGTAAAATCAGGCGCAAAACCCCCTCATGGGTCATATCAAGAATACTTTTTTCTTAAGCGGTGTCTACAAACATACTTTGGTGCCTCCGTCAGTGTTTCTGACCTAAAATTTTGTTTTCAGTCTGAGACAGCCTGTTCTCGCATCAGACACCGACGCTCTGTCAAGGCTGCCGTCTTGGTGTCTTTTGGCATTAATGCCATGTGCTTCAGTTTATGATATTAGTGAGACTTTCAACTCAACACATATGGGCACTTTTTAAGGACCCTTTGGTGTATAATTAAACACAGGGGGCAGCCATCCACATCATTTTACAACATCAGTGTTTAATGTTTTAAAATGGTTCATTTTTTCCCAAAAGACAATCTTTCCTCAACCCGACCCGACCCGTATTTGTTGTCTAAACCCACCTGGCAAGTGAGAGTAAGAATAAAAAGTGAGCAAAATATGAAAATAATCGAGTGACAATAGAGAGCAAAACACAAAGTTTCTAAATGGGACACAGAAATTGTCACTCTTTAAGACTGATTGCTACTCCGGTGCATTAAAGTCTACATCTCTGCTATGCAAATTCAGGACTAGATCTGTCATCTATGTACAGCTACTGTATTCCTTGTTCCAGGAGGAAACAAAACTTGACTTTAAAATAAAAACTTTACATAGTTTTATAAAGTTGGCAAAACTTTTTGCAAACTTCAAAAGGTCAGTTTGCTTTACATTAGTGACATTGTTTCATTGTCAGGTTGTAGCTGTCATTTTCCTTTTGTATATGCTATTAATGGTCCTCATTTAATATTACAAGGTTGACTGGAAAGACTTAGACAGAAATAGAGAGTGTCCATACCTCTCTGTCCCGCAGTGGCACAACAGGCTGACTTCACCCAGTAAATCAAGTCATCAGTTTGAGACAGCTTCTTTATTAAGTTTACTTTTTATTTGCTCTCATTTTTACTGTTAAAAACTGTCATCTATATTGTTTTTTTTCACTACATGTATTACTAACAAGCTGAATGCAACAATGTAGCAAATCATTATTTTTATTGTTTTAATATTTTCGATGTAGTTGTTTCAGGTGTACTTATACAACTGCATACACGGACAGAACTGGCAGTTAAATTATTTTTACTCTTTTTTTTTTAACATGTACATGAATAAGTGGATCTGAGCAGAATTAAATAGCAATTTGCTATAACACACATATACTCATGTGCATGTGTTTCATGAATCCATCTTGGGACACTCATATTAACAAGACTCACAGGAAAGAAAAAAAAAATGGAAGAAACGTTTAGGACTTTAAAAAAGTTTTTAAGCTGGGCGGAAATGATGGCATAGAATGCCTAAAAACCAGAAACACATAACAAGGTGCACAAGGGCAATTTCATTTCTTGCAAACATTTGGTATCATTTAGGTTTCTCCCCTCTGTATCAAAACAGTGGACCACTAGCAGACCACTTTGCGGTGGCCAGTCTCATGTTCTTGTCTAAAATCCAAGCCACTTGGAAATGTATTACCTTCGAAGATGACAAATGGCTCCAGCAAAGTTTTGCACATGCGGTCGGATAAAGTTTATCTTTAGGGCATGTGCAGCTGCCAACAGTGCTTCCAGAAAACTTTAATCTCTCCTTTCAGAAGCTCACTTCCTATTTCTGCGCAGGGGACTTGACGGGAGGCAGACTGGGGGTGTTTTGACACCCGTCTGAGGAAACGATTGCAGTGAGTGGGCCTGCTGCTGCCGCTGCCGTAGCAGTGCAGTCTGTCTACTGTGGTTCCCGCTGGCTGTTTCTCTGTAACTTAGCACCCTGGCTACTTAATTAGCGCTTTAGATTGGGGAGGGGTTTAAAAAAACAAACAAAAAAACAGTACCCAGTCAGAGAAGAGTGCTTCAGCTAGTCAGTCAGCCATGTGGCTAACCAACCACAGAAAGGTGCTTTTATTGAAAACAATCCATCAGTGAGACGTGATGAAGCAATGATAAATGATTAACCTAAAGGGTACATGATAAGTGCCTTATTAAATATTACAGATATGTGATCCACGTGCAGCCAGATATTGCGGAGTGTTGAGTCGCTCGGCCCCACACGTCCATGGGGGCAAACATCATTACAGTGATGCTGTACTGCTGCACAGCAAACAAATAAATTAAAAAAGCATGGAGCAAAGCAAACTGGCAACAGTAAACACTATTGATGTGGCCGGCAGATTTCATTACAACACTCTGCCGTTTCGACTAATGACTAACTTCTTCAGCAAAATCTAACAATGTGGAAGCAGCAGGGAGAGGGAAAGAGAGAGGGAACGAGAAAAAAGGGAGCGAGGGAGCATTACTGGTGTTGCTGTCAGTAGGGGGCTCAGGCCAAGTGGGAAAACGTCAGCACTGTCAATGGGAAGGAGGGCTTGATGTTGCAATGATAGGCCTCTGTAATGGGCACTTTGAAAGAACAATCAGTGCCTTCTGTGAATCATATAGCCCGGCATGTAATTCATGTTTGCGTCTGTGAATCTGTGCCAAAGCATGAGAACAAAAACTATTTGTAGTCTGAGGAAACTAAGCTAAAGGTTATGCATGTCCTTTTATGAGTCGCAGCATCGTGGCTCGTAGTATGACTCATAGCAGACCTTGATGTTTTGTGGTACTAATGTTTCATTTTTTTGGCTTCCTTTCGGAGTCTCTATTTTTATGCAAAGAATTTCCTGTTACATGACTTTGTTGTTTTACTGTCAAATATGTTGTTGCAGGCCCACCCTGGGAAGCATTTTAATGTGTATTTACAGTATTATTATATTGGGAACATTTTGAGCCTGCCATGGTGGCTTTTAAAAATAACCACTACCTGTAGGCTTGCCTGGAAACAATGACATCATAAGCCAATATAAAACTTCGATCAGTGGGATGCTACCCAGATTGAATGGATTCTGTTTGTACAACAACATTCTTGCTTTAGTGGTGCATAATATCAGCTCAAGTTCAAGTTTGAATGTCTAAGAAGTTGTACTTGTACTTCAGCCGGCCTGGCTGCGGTCCATAAAGAAAGCTGTTGGTGACAGGGCAAGTCAAAAACATCAGTGATGCAAAATATCTGACAACAAGTAAAAGGTAGATGGATGTGAACTTTCTTCTCCTGTCATCTGTGGTTTGAATGAATAAGATAAATCTGCATTGCTTAAACTCCTGCTCCTCCTACCAGATTAAAAATTCATAGAATATATTGAATTGGAGTGGAAATCCCAAAATATATGCAACTTGATCAAGTGGGGATTAAAAGTGTCATTGTGCTTGTCAATAAGTGCTGGTGGCAGTGTGGTGGTATCACATTGACTGTTGTGTATTAATACTTAGTGTCCTATTGGGCCATCAGCTGATTGTTTGGAATGTAAATGATGCTGCTGATGGCTCCAGTGACTGATGGCTTAAATTCCAATTAATCAATTGCTTCATCAGTTTCCCTAATTCAGATCAAATATCTCCTGAGTGCACACTCTTCTTTCAGTGGTATTAGAAGAAATAAATGCTCTGGAAGTAATTTTCATCAATCTCGTGTACATGCCAATATCGCTCACAAGCCCAGTCCAGGTTGAGGACTTAATGTCTTAAGTGTGTGTGTGTGTGTGTGTGTGTGTGTGTGTGTGTGTGTGTGTGTGTGTGTGTG
>JASGAU010407963.1:0-19671 GCA_030220045.1 Australoheros facetus
TAACAAGAGGAGCCTATAGAGAACTTATAGAGCTCATCTTGAAATAGCAAATATGTTTGGCACAACAATGCATTCAGATCACAGTTCTGTTTGCAAGATCTGCCAGACATGACAGGCTTTAAAAAAAAAAAAAGAAAAAAAAAAAGAAAGTCCAATATTTAAATTTAAACCAGGTTTGGAGTCATTTCATCTCAAAAAATCCTTGCATATGGACATACAGGATCTGGTAATTAAGCAGTCAAATACTGTGCTATTCCTATGAGTTGTGCTAAGTGAATAGTTTTTAAATGGAATTTTTTATATGGATCTGCATTCATAAACAAACTCTGGTGAATGGAACAGAAAGTTTTGAACCATATACCTGCTGTCCTCAACACTACAAGTTCCAAAATATTGGCCGTTGCCCCCACAGTAGACTGCAGTGGATCAAAGCTCATCACATGCAAAAATATAAACGGTTATGGCACTGTGATGACATCATAGTTTGCATGAGCAATGACCAATGTGTTGACAATAACCAGTCCACAGGTGATAAGTTCCCAGATTGGGGCGTGATTTAGAACAATGTTGCTATGACACTGTTTTCAATCTGTTGCTGTCGCCATGCAGAGAAATTCTTATTAATTATTCAACCAGAACCTCATAGATCTGAAAGAGAAATTCCTCCACACATGGTAACACAGTTGCTGCAGGACACTCAGAAATTTTGCTTTTATACAGAGATATAACCAGAATACAGTCGAGGACTCAATGAGGGACTCGACTCAACTGGTTGCCAGCCCGTTGAGTCAAATCCACTATTGCAAAAAGACGCATCACAGACGAGTTGCGTTCATTGGCACCAACTGGCTCAGACAGATTGCAATGTGTTGACCATCTGCCTGCGGCAGTTATTTGAGAATGACTGCAGTCCATCTGAGTTGGATTGTGATTGTTTGAAGTCTGGACACTTTCCAGCAGGTGACCTGTTAAATCACCTTGCGATCAGAGGTTGAGAGTGCTGCATGCTCAACCTCAGGGCGACCACATGATCGTCACAACTATTTGCAATCAGTCACTGAATGTTACCAGGCAACCGCAGGTTCTTCCTAGTTGCAAGGAGGTTGTGTTTTACTCTAGTGTGACTGAGTCATTAAGGTGCTGCTATCCTGAAATGAATTTAATTCTATTTTAAATGGCATGAAGACAGTTACTTTAGGCTGCAAATGCTTTGTCTGAATGTCTGTCTTGGTCAAGTGTGATTTTTAATCTCAATAGCTCTATTATTCTGGTTAAATTAAAATAAACAGTTATAAACACACTGTTAGCAAGAAAAGGCTGAATTTGACCTTCAGTCCAAAGGTTCAAATTACAATTCAGTAGTCATTTAGCAACACGTATCTGATCCCCTCCAACCTAAAGGCATCACATTTTCTTTTGCAATTTGGATTGTTTGTGTTTCCACAGTTCTGTTTAGCACTGGCCTAAAAAACATGCCTATAGTGTCCAAATCAGGGCAGAAAATGAATTAAAGTTTAGAAAAACAAGAGATGAAAATTTTAAAAAGACAATAAAAATGACTGTCTGAAGAAAGGACCACAAATGGTGAGATTGTCTGAGCTTTCCTCTGTCGGCTGAGGTGCAGAGCACATTTCTTCAGAATCACAGAAAATACAAATCAGACTTAATCATAAACACATTTCAAGCTAATGTGAAAAGCAGAGGCTGAGTATACTGGGGGACAAGCTTTGTCATCTTCAGAGTTAATTAAAGCCACTGAAGGAGAATTAAGTCACGTCTGGAGTGAAGCGGCAGCATGTTAATGTTTGCAAGGGAAAACAATGGTTACAGCAGACCCTTCCCAGAAGTGCAACCCTCCCTGCCGTCAGGTGTCTGAAAACACTGAGGACGAATTCTTATCGCACTGTTTCAGTAGCGCTCTCCATACAGCTCATCTCCCCTCGTAATTACATGTTTTTGCTTTACGACTGCCTTTTGCCATACGCAGCACAAGCTTGCCCAAAAACAGCCTGTGAATCTAAGTAGCTGTTTACAATAAACCTCACAGCAGCTAGATTTAGATAGGGAGGCATTAATTCTGACACACCAAAATGGAAAAAAGTAATCCAATTGAAATAAAAAAAAGGAGCCATGCCTCACTGTGGTCACTGCCACTTTCATGGTGAGATGCAATGGCATATCTGCAGATTAGAAAGTTGTTAAATGCCGACTCCACCTCCCACACTACTCTGTCATTTCAGTCAGAGTTTACCGAAGATGCCCACGGCTCGATGAACTCTCATCTGCGGCTGGCGGTGTAAATGATACGGTGAAAGAGGAGGAACGGCTTTTCCAAAACCAGACATATATTACAAAACACATGGCCATTCAGGAGCTCAGGAAGTTAATACAAGTCTGAAGTCATCTTTGTTTCAGCCATCAGTCAGAGCTGATTATCCACAGTCATGGAGTACCAGAGATGAGATGATCAGCTATCTCACATCTTCCAGATCAAGCTATCAGACTGTCTTTGAGATATAATCCAAGGCTTACTTTTAGATATCATTTATTACATTTGTTATTTCATCAATTTGATTTTGTTTCTTTCACTTTTTTTTTTTTTTTTTTTGCATAAAAAAGGGCAACAAGAATAATCCACTACTCTTAAAATCAAAAATTCAGGTCATTTTTTATACTACACAAATTAAACTATAAACTTTTTGATGTGGGTTTTTGGTTCTGTTTTATTTTTGTTTCTTTATGTTTGCTTGTTTGTTTGTTTTTTGTGCATCAGATAACTTTTCCAGCCTGTTGTTGCCCCCGTCACAACTTTTTAAAAATGCGTTACAGGCATCAAATTGAAAATAAGCGAGTATTTTGCTGCAAACCCTTTGATATGTTGCTGTTTTACAACTGTTTTTGTATTTTTGATTAAATACAGACTTTAAATTATATCATTTATTTTGCATTTTGGGAAACTGTAATCAAAGAGCAGTTGTGGTTATTTTTCAGTTTTCCCACACTTTTCAGATCCATTCATCCATTCGCTTCCACTCATCTTGTTCAGGGTTGGGGGGGGTGGGTGGGCTGGAGCCTATCCCAGCTGTCATAGGGCGAGAGGCAGGGTACACCCTGAACAGGTTGCCAGCCTGTCACAGGGCCAACACAGAAAGACAGACAACCTTTCACGCTCACCTATGGGCAATTTAGTGTAGCCAATTAACCTAACCCCAGTAAGTGCATGTCTTTGGAATGTGGGAGGAAACCCACGCAAGCACGGGGAGAACGTGCAAACTCCACACAGAGACTCCTGGGCCAAGGTGGAATCGAACCCAGTCCTTCCAGATGTTATTCTAACTGTGAGGCAGCAGTGCTAACCACTGCGCCACCTTGCTGCCCACTTTTCAGATATGCAGCATTTAAAAACTTTTACATTAAAAACTAGCGTCAGATGTTGTGTTACATTATGTTAAATGGGACGGAACATTAGATTAGAGCCCTGCTACCAAATTCAGTTTATTTCTCTGTACCATAGACCATTTAAAAACATGCTCCTCACACTCTAACAGCAACTTCACTCCAGCTATCCTCCTGGCATAGCAGCACTGAGCCTGAGCTGCAGGTCAGGGGCTTCTCACAGGATGAAGCAGGTGAGCGTCTTAGAAAAAAACCTCACTTCTGCCTCCTGGTGTCTTGAAGCTGCACTGTGGCTCTCTGCCTCAAAAACCACAGGCTGGTTTGCAGAAATCACACAGACAATATACAGACATAAACCTGCCAGCATCATGACAGGTTTTTGCTCTGTGAAATATAAACATGAACACAAATGAAAGGTCAGACTGCTGAGCTTTAAATGAGTATACACTGCCTGCTGAAAATTACACACGTGAAAGAAAAAGTTTCCAGCACCCATCAAAAGATGGGTGCAAAATTCACATTTAGCCCAGGGTGACTGAAAATAACTGTCTGGTCCATATAGTGCACCGCAGCCTGACCAGTACAGAGTCTTCAGACTGGAGGAAAATATTGTCTTACGTGCACAGTCTTTACTTTTCCAGAAAAACATCCCGTCGCAACCCGCTTAGTCAATAACTTGATTTTTTTAGACTTTAAGAAAACAGCAATGTTTGTGCAATCAAGAATGCTAAAGAAGGATACTAAAGCAGAAATCTGTCACACAAGTGCTGTTTGCCTGTCAAAAGAGCCGTCAAAGGTGCAACATCTACACACATGTTTAAGTTCAGATCACCCCCAAAATCAGCATACTAACTATGAAAATGTCACCCACAGGGAGTCTTCCAGCCCCTCAGTGCTGCTGCTGCTCCACACAGACAGAGAGAACCAGATGGAGAGAGGAGGCAGAGAGGGGAGGAGAGAGAGAGAACATCACCCTGGAGTGACAAGTGACATGGCACCATCATTAAATATGACATCAGAACAAGGGAGGACCTTCCAACAGGCAGATCCTCCACGCTGCTAAAGACCAGTATAAATACCTTGAGCCCAGTGCCCTGGGAAGCAGCAGCCGCCGCTCAGACAGTCGAGAAAGACTCCACAGCTAAGGATATACGAGCACCGTGCCGGGACAGCAGCATCCCAACTCCCCCACTGTTTCTCCAGAGGCCTAAACCCTCCCGGTAAGGTGGCTTTTGTCTGATTTCAGGGGATTGCATCAGGGGATTCCCAGCTGCAGCCTAGCTCTGACTGAGAGGTGGGTCAGTGGTAAAGTGCTGACTGTAATGAGCCATGTGCTGCAGCTGGGTTTATACCAGGAGACAGATTGCACCTGAGAGTGTAGAATCAAAAACATACTACATTTCCTCTAGGAGTGAACCAGTAGATGCTTTCATTGTGTGATTAAAAAAAGGCAGCATTGGACAAACCAGTGTGGAAGTCAGCCATCTCCACTTCTTGCACTAGTTACATGTAAAGATGCTTCTTCTCATGAAGTGATTTTTCTTTTTTGTCTTCACAGGTTTAGAGTCACAAGATGGACCTTAGGGTTACAAGCCTTCTCCTCGTCCTCCTAGCATTAGCTGAGGCAACCCCTGAGAGGTATTATCATGTCCCAAAAGTGAGCAAGACTCCCTACCCTGTCAAGAGTCATGGTGAGCCATATATGTGTTTTATTTTCATAAAAATCACAATAGTGACAGTTCACACAAGGCTAAAGGGGTGGGGGCGGTGGGGGAGCCATAATAGAAAACATGCCTCAGTGCAAAAAGTGCATCTATTTAGTTTAGCATAATAATGCATTCCTGCCAAGCCCAATGTTCATTTCAAATGACTGTGAGCTGGAATGCAGAACTTCTTTTAAACTGCATCAGCTTTATAATGCATCATGTTTTTGTTGAGCAGTTAAAACCAATCTAGACAAATGAAACTGCTAAAAAGCACCTGATGATACTTCAGTACTACATCTAATATTTTAATGTCCATCAGGTCAGTGAGGACCAGGGTTAGGGTCACGGTTATGGTTAGGTTTTGTTTTAGCCACAGACTATACAGACCAATTCTCAGAAACTGCAGGAGCTTATCTTTCACATACATTCACTTTGGCGGTACAGTTGGCAGTACTATGTTCCAACCATAATCCTACACCTAACCCTACAAAGGTTGATAGTTAACTGGTGAGAATTAAGCTATAAAGGTATAAAACACCAACCAAACTAAAATAATGGAACAGAATTGCCTTCAGGTTTATTTAACCTCATAATATCCACCAGGTTGCTTGCAAACCATTTGGGGTTAGGATTAGGTTGCGTTCTAATCAAGTATAGGTTCAAAAACTGTGAGATGTTGCCTTTAAATCAAGTCTTTCACAGGGATTTTGGACTCATAGTTTTTCTGTTATAAGATTTCCATTTGGGGATGCCAGATAGGTGAAAACTCCACATAAGGGGAGGAGATGTGAACCTAACCCTAACTCTATCCCTGACCGTAAACAGGTCGCCAGCAGCCTGGTGGACATTAAGAGGTTTAAAAAGGAAACTCAAAGCAAATCTTTCAACTCACCATACCATAACTGCCAGTTGAGCTGTCAAATCAAGACCACTGATCTGATTACCTGTGTGAACCCTGCAAACACAGCAGCCTTTTACATGACTTAAAGACAGTCTTTCAACTAGCTCCAAGTCATTATCCTCATCATCGCTACTAACTGCACGTATCTTGGCCTCCTGCTGCCTCATGTACATATGGAAAGTGCCACCCTTCATCATTAAGTGCTATCAAGCAGGTCCACTGAACTGCTGTGTATTGCTGTACATAACTGAAAGGTGGGGCAAAGCTGTAAACAAGCACTTGTGCTCTGGATAAATTAAGTTTGCACAGGAAAGCTGTGTATACTGCATGTGTCATAAAAAACAAAGCAGAGGTTATGACGCAACAACCAAGATGATGCCTAAAACTACATTTTATACCCCAAATAAACAAAGAGTCAAATTTTGTGAAGCTGCAGATGTATTTCTGCTGTTTTGCTCTGATGTGGTGTGACTGTGAGCCTTGATGTAAATATAGAATTCAAAGTCAACAATGCCGGCTCAAATTTGACAAATCTCCAAAACAGATGCTGTGACCACGTTGCAGGCACGCCCTCACAAACTGCCTTGTGGTATTAAAATCACACCACACAATTACAAGGGGGGAAAAAAAAACTATACAGGCTGTGGAGAAACGCTCTCACAAGTTCAAACAGTAAATCTCACAAACAAACCACAGCAAATTTAATGGAGCGTCACTCAGCTGAGAGATTGGAACCAGTTTTTCTAATATAAAAGACAGAATCAAGATTGAGACAGAGAGGCTATTTACTGAAGCAGCCAAACCGAGTGTGGATAATGGCACTACACTCAATGTAAGCCTAGCGGTGTTTGGTGCAGGAAACACGCAGTTCAGATCATAGGTCAGCTACCAAGGCCAGTATCATCACCTTCACTTTGTGGTGTCCTCGGCTGCCAGAAATTCCCACTTCTGGCACAAACATCCCCTCTGGGGTTTTAAGCACAGCCCTTATGTGTCTAGAAAATGATAGCCTTCTCAGAGAATTTTTTTTCTCAAAACACCATCTCAAAAGAGAGGCCAGCACCATTTGATTTGTCTCTCTGACAGGTCCGAATCCTCTTTTGACAGTCATGCATCCACAGTTATGATGAAGAGCTATAGCATTTGTCATGTTTATGTAAAGTCTTACTGTCTTTTCAATGTTAAAGCTCAGAAAAATCAGTGTTTGATTTTTACTGCAAAAACTAAAATAGTAATTATACTATTTATAAAGATAGCAGTTTAAAAATAGCATATCTTGAAACATAACGCTGTTATTTACTTATTTGTAGATAAAAGTATCAATTAATTTTAAGATAACTAAGTACTTACCAAACTGAAATGCATTATATTACAATTTGTGAATCCTCACTAAACATCCAGATACATGAGCAATAAATATACCCTCTTAATATCTACCAGGTCATTACCCTTTTACATGATTTCCATTTGGGTATTCCAAAAATGCAAAAAGTCCATAAACCAGGGTAGAAATGAACCTAACCCTAAGCAGTTTGCTAGCAACCTGCTGGATGTAAGCAGTCAAGAGATAAACAATTAGACAATCTGCAAGTTATAGGTGTTATCATGGATTATTTTCAAGTACAACCAGCCAACTTTGTGCATTATACTCCCAATACTGTCAAACAGGAGTAAAGCTATAACTGTTTTGTATTGTTCTTTTTGATTGGAAAAGAGGAACTGTGCTTAACTGCACCTATATTATTGTGGTAAATTTGGCGAACACTCATCTGACCTTGCCCATAAATTGTACTTTATGTGGCAGGAAGTGCATTAAGGTGATGTTGATTTAACTGTACTAACTGCACATTTACTGGCATGGGGAGTACAGAAAATTGAAGGGTGCAGTATAGTGTGGGCATATACAGCTGAAGAGCACAGGAGAGGTTACACTGGGTCTTATGCCAGCAAACATAAGCTGGATGAGAACATCACCACAGATCAGTGGTGCTGTGAAGATGATGCTGTGAAAAGTAAGGAGTGCTTCATCTACAACCCACCCCACATTCATGGGGAGCAGTATTTCAAGTCAGATTGTGATCTTGTGGAGCAGAATAAGACTAGCTGGGGTCTTTCAAGGGAAAGTACAATGAATGCTGAATGAGTACAAGATGCTCTAATATGAAGCCACTTCCATATAAATTCAGTTTCAGTTCATCAATTCATTGAGCATAACAAAGATGCCACATTTTTCCACTACAGGTTATGATTCAGTTAAATAATCTGATAGTTCACTAAATTCAGTAATAAGAATCAAGTTGACCCAAAGTTAAATAACAGAGACATAATAACATTTTGACTTATGCATTATATGAATTAATTACATTACATGTTTTTTGTTTTTTTTTTGTAATCCCTAGCTGTTGAAGGTCAGCCAGGCCCTCAAGGTTCTCCAGGTGAGCCAGGACCAATGGGACCACCTGGACCTCCTGGAAAGAGTGGAATTGGACACACTGGACCACAAGGCCCACCTGGACCTCCTGGCCCTCCTGGCTTCTCTCAAGCAGGTAAACCTGGTGTCCCAGGTAGCCCTGGAAAACCAGGTGCCCCTGGAAAGCCTGGAGACATGGGTGCACATGGCGCAACTGGAGCAATGGGTCCCAGAGGTGCACCTGGTACCCCTGGAATTCCTGGACCTGCTGGACTTTCTTCTGTCGGAAAACCTGGACCAGCTGGGATCCCAGGAGGAATGGGCCCAAGAGGAGAGCCTGGTTTGAAGGGACATCCTGGAATTCCTGGTCTTCCTGGACCCAAAGGAGAGAGAGGCATTGGAATTCCTGGTGTTCAAGGACCATCAGGACCTGTTGGACCAATGGGTCCATCTGGAATGCCTGGCAAACCTGGAATTGGTCATGCTGGTGCCACCGGCTTTCCTGGAGAACCCGGCAAGTCTGGCATGCCTGGAAGAGATGGTTCACCTGGGCCAATGGGTCCGCAAGGGCCAAAGGGTCACACTGGGCCTCCAGGCGTAGGAGCACCAGGAAAACCAGGCCAGAATGGTACCCCCGGCATGCCTGGACCAATAGGACCCAAGGGTCCACAGGGTCCTGCTGGTCAGCCAGGCTCACCTGGCATGCCAGGTGTTGGCAAAACAGGTGAACCTGGAATACCAGGTAGCAGAGGAGCCCCCGGTAGTCCAGGAACTACTGGTCAAAAAGGAGAGCCAGGCCCAACTGGATTTACCGGTCAGCCAGGTGGTCCTGGTTCCATGGGTCCAGCTGGCCCACAGGGTGCAAGAGGATTCCAGGGTGAGTCAGGCCCAGTTGGGCCCAAAGGGGATATTGGTATGGTAGGTGCACCAGGCCCAAGAGGAACCAAAGGAGAACAGGGAGCTCAAGGTTTCACTGGAAAGCCAGGTACCCCTGGGGCAGTAGGCCCTCCAGGAATCCCAGGTCATAATGGTGCTCAGGGTCCAAAAGGTTCACAAGGCCATGCAGGTGCCCCAGGAATCCCAGGTGCAAATGGTGCCCAAGGGCCAAAGGGACACACAGGCCCCGCAGGAGCTCCAGGTAAAAGTGGTGAGAGTGGAAACCCAGGACCAATGGGACCAGTTGGCCCTCCTGGTCCTTCAGGTCCCGCTGGACTCAAGGGCCATCCAGGTCATCCAGGTCCACCCGGTCCAGCTGGCCTGACAGCTAAGGGAATTCCTGGTCCCCACGGTCCCCCTGGAATTCCAGGTGCCAGAGGTCATGATGGTATCCCAGGCGCTGCTGGTCCTCCTGGACCACCTGGTCCACCAGGAGAGGTGATCTACCACCACGAGAAAAGCATGCCAGTCAAATCCCATGAGGTTGTGATGCCTCATGAGATGATTAAGGCTCCTATGTCTGCTTTTAGTGCTGTGCTTACCAGGGCCTACCCACCAGCTGGAACTCCTATTCAGTTCAACCAAGTTCTGTACAATGGGGAGAACCATTATGACGTTCACAGTGGTGTGTTTACTTGCCAGGTCCCAGGCCTCTACTATTTCAGCTATCACATTCATGTCAATGGCGCTAATGCATTGGTGGCCCTCTACAAAAACGATGAGCCAGTTCTTTTCATCTATGATGAGTACAATAAGGGCTTCCTGGATCAGATGGCAGGCAGTGCTGTTCTCATGCTGCATCCAGGTGACAGAGTCTATATTCAGGTTCCTGATGAGGAGAGTAATGGTATATTTGCTGCAGATAATGTTCACTGCGGTTTCTCTGGGTTCTTGATTGCCTCAACGTGATTTCACAAATCCAAATAAACCTCAAACCTTACAAAACATTTAAATACTCAGAGAAAAACATCATTTTACAAAGTTCATAATTTGGATTGCAGATTAAAGAAAAATATGGTTACAAGTTTTAAAAGTTTAACTGCCTCATTCAAGAGTTCAAATGTCTTCCATTTGCTAAAGAGTTCTTCGACAGTTTATTGGTGACTAAAAGTGATCCCTTTCCCCAGTTTACCTTGTATGCCTTTGCAATTTTAAGATACATGAAACGTAACAACATAAGATACATGATACTTCGAGTGGTGCTCTACAACTGCCTGTAACATTTACAGCATGTCTTTTACTTGTGTTTGTTTTTATTAATGTCTGTTGTTTAAGAACTTTCCTGTAATATACATACAAAAAAACATGCAAAAGAGTACTATATGTTACTAGAGATCAGCACATTCTCACAAGCACTGTGACCAGGAAAGGAACGTAAGATGAAAAATTTGAACCATTTTTTCCTAAACAACTATGTCTCCTTGGATGTGTTAAATTATGTACCACTCAAAACATGGAATAAAAGTTCTTCTTTGAAAACGAAAAATTGTGTTAATTTGTGTTGTTCTCATAAGAAAACTAAAATGTGTGCAGGTTTGTAATAAAATTCTTACCTTTGAATGCAGATGTGTTGTAATTGTGGTCAATGGCAGCAACCATGTCTTTCCAAAAGTCAGAATTCACCTCATTTCCTCGCTGTTTGAAAAGCATACATTAAGATATGTATCATTATGTGTTTTCTTTGTGAAAATGTGAACCAATACCACAAAGCCCACAATAACAAAACAAAAATCACCTTGTGCAACATGTCCACGACTCGTCCACAGAGAAGAGCACCAGGCAGATCAAAGTAGTTATCATAGAAGTAGTATTTTGCTGCAAAGCCCAAAAGAAAAAAATCAGCAAACAACAAACACTCTAAGAGCGCAAACCTCCACCAAGAGGGCTCACTCACCAGGCAGTATTTACCTTTAAGAGAATAGTATTGTATTTTGCATACAGAACCAGTCAAAAGTGTCCAAACCTTTTACTGGTACTGCATATTCAATTTGTTTTCTTTCTTTTTAAATGTACTTTCAGAAGTTTGTAGTCCAGTAAAAATCAGATAAGGGAAGCACGACCAATGTTTTCTTTGATTCCATAAACATTATGTAGAAGTAGGTAATCGAAAATAGGTGTTAAAGAACTGGACATGAATAACTTGAACTTAACTAAGTACCTAGGCAGCTCATTTTCTTTGACAATATTTTCTTTAAAGATATGACACATTTTGGGATCAACTTGACAGAAAGGCAGATGTGAAATGTATAAGTGAGGTCAGAGATCAACGTGACATGATATTTGGATGGAAACTATAAAGTTATATTCAGAATCCCCATATACCAGCATCATTTCCTACAACCACTACCAAAAACATAGCCCCCTTGGCGGAGGTAATAAATGAAAGGTGAAAAAAAATGCAAGAAAATGCACATTAGCTTCTTAACTGCTTAACACCCATCAAGTTGCTGGCAAACCAATTAGGGACAGGGTTAGAGCTGAATTTAGCCACATGCTAAATAGGCACAGTTTCAGAAACATAACAGCCAAAGATGTTACCTTTCAAATCAAGTTTCTCACGTGCATTTTGGCCTTACGGCTATTCTGCTGTAAGATTATAATTCAGTAGGGTATGTCAAATAGGTGAAAATTCCATATCAAAGAGTAGACATCAGTAACCCACATCTAACCCTATCTCTAAACATGTCGTTAGTGGCATGGTAGATGTTAAGCGGTTAGGAGCTAACGGCTTACAGTTACTGACTAATACAGATGGATGTAAACATCATACGAGATCTTGTGAAGGAGGTATTGAGGCTGTTAAAGTGCTTCCACTCTCTTTTGGGGCCGTAGTGTTTGATGATTTCTTCTGTGCTGAGGTCACCGGTTCCATGCGTCGCTCTAATCAAACAGCAGAAAAAAGCATGAAGCATAGCATGAAGCTATCATGTCACTGTGAACACTGAAACTTTCATGCAGCAGGAGCGTACCTTAAGACGGTTCCGTCCTCAGCTAGTTTTACGAGGTTTCCGTCCTCCAGATCCACCACTAGCCCTTTAAAACTGCACACAAAACAGTATCCACAGTTACCCACCACACTACTACTACAGATAACTGAATCACATGTACAAAATCAGAAGTTGTACATTTGTTTGCCATCTGTTGAGTGTATCAATTGTCACCTTCACTGAGCATTCAGTGTGAAATGCTTATATACCATATCCACATGGATAAACAATGTGTATGCACAAAAACTTGCGTAGGTCTTTTCCCGCGCATAAATGGGAAATGTGTTGTAAAAATATAAGAACCCCAAGCATATCTCAAACCATGCCAACAATACCTGTGTTTTAAGCAAGTCAAGACCTTTGTAATTGAAAGGAATAATAAAGTAAGTATATATTTAACATAAAGCAACATTTTCACATGTCAAATTGTTGCCTAACAAATGGGTGCTGTAAATAGCTGCTGCTTTCCTTCTGCTAACTGATGTATTTTTTTTGCCTCTTGTGTTAAGTCTATCTCTTTCTCAAATCTGCCAAATCCTTTGGTTCTGAACGAACCGAGTTGACGACCTCTGTTACTCTTTCTCCCTTAAGTGGCTTTTCTTTTTCTATAATATCTGATATCAGAGCTGAGATCACTAAACACAGGTTTCTATTGTGAATTTACATCCATCCATGGCTAATAAAGGGAGAGCAAATGAGGCATAAGTGTAAATATACAAGATGATTGGCATTTACAAAATAGTCTGTACAGCTTTTTAAATCTGAAAAGGCAATTTGTAGGTAAATTTCTGCATGTTTTAGTCATTAATCTAAACAGTTTCTTGCATCTGCCCCCTCCGTGTGGAATATTTTTATTACACCTTAAAGTCTGTTATCTGGGTGTAGCGGTTAGCTTCCCAATAGCTGCCACAAAAGGCGCGTTGTATCACAAGGTAAAGACCCTAGAATATTAGAAAGAAACCTCAACAATCACACAGCCCCCTATGAGCAAGCATGTGGTGACAGTGGGAAGGAAAAACTCCCTTTTAACAGGAAGAAACCTCCAGCAGAACCAGGCGCAGGGAGGGGCAGTCATCTGCCACAGCCAGGTGGGGATGAGGGGAAAGAGAAGAGAGCACAGAAAGACAGGACAAAAGACAAACTATAGGAGAGAGAGCCAGAGTTTAATAATTGATAATGATTAAATACAGTAGTGGTATTTAAGCACAGAGTGACTGAAAAGAGATGAGTGAGGAAGAAACACTCAGCGCATCATGGGAAGCCCCCCAGCAACCCAGGCCTATTGCAGCATAACTGAAGGATGGTTCACAGTAACCTGATCCAGCCCTAACTGTAAACTTTATCAAAAGGGAAAGTTTTAACCTAATCTTAGAAGCAGACAGAGGGTTGATCTCCCGAATCCTAATGGGGGGCTGGTTCCATAGTAGAGGGGCTTGATAGTTGAAGGTTCTGCATCCCATTCTGCTTTTGGAAACTCTAGGAACCGCAAGTAAACCTGTAGTCTGACAGCACTGTGCTCTGTTAGGACAATAAGGTACTATAAGGTCTTTACGATATGATGGGACCTGATTATTATAGATTTTTTCATGTGAGGAGACGGATCTTAAATTCAATTCTGAATTTAACTGGCAACCAATGAAGAGAAGCCAGAGAAGTGCTTACTTAACAAGCTGAGTTAAATCATTCACCACCCATTTGGGTGGTGAATGATTGCTTAAACTAAGTATCTTCAGTTACTGAAACTCTGTTATTAGTGCATTCAACTTAAATCTTTCATTCCATTCCAAAAGGGCCTCAAGTACATTGAACATAGTCTACTGCACTTATTCAACTGATGCTCATTACTTAAAAAATTTAAGGCAACGAGTTACCTTGGTTTTTTTTAAGTAGATTCAACTTATCCGGGTTTACAGTGTAGCCACTTAGTTTGTACAGAGCTGCAAGTGAAACAGTACTGCACATGAGCACGTCTTGCATATAAAACTCAGTGGCCAAATTGCAGTGCTTCCTTCTCTGTAGGTTGTCAATGGTGAGGCAATTAAACTTAAAATGGATTTGATTAGGATTCTATTTTAAACATTACCGCTGAGTCACTTCAGCCCTAGAAGGCATCTATAATGGTTCTGAAGCTAATTACAGTGAATCGTATTAGCAAGCTAATGTTTGCCAACTTTATTTTGAAAAAACAACTTATTATTTATACATTACGTTTTTTAGGCTATCATATACTTATTATTTATATTAGAACAAATGGGTTATTATCAAATTATTCTTTTATTTTGTTAGTGGTTGTGTTTACTGTTTTGCAACTTTTGGGATAAAATAAATAAATCTTACCTTATCTAGCTAATGTTAGCCATTAGCTGAAGAATTTCTTGTCTTTCTTGGCCTTTACGTCCCTAATGAGGAGGGATTTTGATCCATCCAGATCTAAAATATATATACATATCCTTATATACAGGATATATAAGGTATACTGTTTTTTTTTTAATGCTTTCATCCTGGTGACAGGGTATCTAGCTATAGATATATTTAAAACACAACAAGTTGAGATATACCTTGCAGGCTGTCCACACATCTTTGTTTTTGTACATGTGAGAGGTGGTCTAAATATTCATGGTTTGAAATCAATGCAAAATTGTACTACAGTTTTATGGACTGTCCAGTATGCTGGAATGGTGCTCTGCCTTTCAGGCAGCTGAAAACGGTGAATGCTTGAACTTCTGTGGGTGCTGATAGTGACATCTGAGTGTGAATATTGATTTTACTTGATGTGGGCTGGTACTGGCCTACTAACAGTCAACACAGCAGAGGGAAATACGTATTTATCAGCAGGTTGATATGATGTTCCTCACAGGTTTTCAGAGGAATGTAGTCCCTGAAGGATCATCAGGTAATAATTCCACCTGTTTTTGTCACACTTTGCTTTAGGCTGGGAAAACTGATACTGCCGACTCACCAGAAATCCCAGGTAGCAGGAGTTAGATTCAGCAGGTCCTTGTCATATCCTTTATGCTCCACCAGATATCTGGCAAAGCTCTCATAGATGAGCTGCAAACACAAAGAGCACATAACATCACACACTGAAGTGCGCAGATAAAGGAGTGCTACTGAATGTCAAAAATATGCAGGTTCTTCTTCCAGATTAAGACTATGCTAAAGCCTTTCCCATTCTTCTCAGCGGAAGGCTTGACATCGATCAAATCCTAAATTCAAATCATGATTTATAAGCTGAATCTTAACACAACAAGAAATTGCAGCAACAAAAACACAACAAGAAGCTCAAAAGATCTGAGTGTAACTACAGACTTGGCCATCAAACTACTGAAGCTGTTACTGTTACGTGACACCTTCAACATTACATGTTTATATGAACCATTGATAGTATGAAAAATGCTACTCAGGGTTTTTCCTCCATAGAGGATTTTATGGTAAGCACCAGACGTTTTAGTCAAAACCACCAGCACTGTAATAAAATCATTGTTTTTTTGGAACTGGGGGTTTTATTAACTCATATAACAATGCTTTTATTTATAAGGTGGTTAGAAATCACGGGAACTTGCACAGTTTCTGTCAAATAAGTTAACACGGACTCATTCCCTTAGCTGTACAGGGACTGTCACGCCCCCAAAGACCCATTATGACCCTGATATTATGAAGAGCAACTAGTTATTACATAACTAGAAAATATCTGTATCATTACAATAATATTTATTATACAATATAATATGCATCACAAACAAGCTTTGACACTATTGGCACCAGTCATGTTACACGTGATGCATTGTGAATGTCAAAAATATACATCACTGCAGCTTTAATGCATTAGCATAAAGGGGTTTTAAATGAATCAAATAGCCAAATTATTGATTCATTTCATATCTACTACCAGTAGTAGTTATCTGATCATGTATCTATTAGGTACTTTTGGGGTTCCATATTCAGACCCACTGGGAATATCTGACATTGCCAGAAAACGTATATGAACTCCAGGCCTTGGTAACTTGCAAGGATTCAGCATCTTTTGTCATTCGCTGTCACAGAATCCAGCAATACCCCACGAGTCCGCGAGGTACCGTCATTATTTGTTCTAACGACATCAAATGAAGAAGGGGACGAGAATGTGTTGGCTGCCAGCAGGCCTCAGATGGGACTTAAACACTTAAAGCCATGCATGTGTGAGCATCACCGCCGACGTTCAGCCGTGAGTCACGCAGAGTGACTGCAGCAGCAGCAGCAGCAGCATCACATCACCTTCATCCAACCTCCCACCCCACTCACAAGCATTTTCACCAGCGTGCCTCGATGCAAGTGACACAGAAATGCCCGCTGAGCCCGTCGGCAGCCACGGGCTGTTTTCATTCCAGATGTGTTGCGGACCGACGCGTCGCGGCCACCGTACCGCTGTGTGTCGGAGCTAGCCGCGCGCGCGCTGCACACACTCACCCTGGAGGTCTCTTTCAGATGGTAGCGGCAGAGCGTGTGGTCCAGGTCGAAGCCGATAACGTCGCAGTCCGAAAGGCTGAAATACTCGCTCATTGTAGCTGAGGCTGGGGGAGCGCTCCGGAGCACCAAGTTGTGCACAGCAGCACAAACACTCCGAGTGTGTCAATGTCACCGTGTGACGGCGAGGATGGCGCTGCGCTCTGTAGCCGCTCCGCTTTGCCTTCACGAAAACAATCACACCAGTGCGCTTATTCCTCAACGCAAATGGCTGATCACAGAACGGTTAATGTCAATAAGTTGTCCACATGGAGGCAGAAGTTTAACTCCTGTGTGCCAGAAGAAGACAAGACAGCATGCAGTGCTTCCGGGTGTGAAACGCAACCGTAATGCACAGTGTATAGGGATCGAATGAATTAGGTAAAACTCGTCCGACCGTGCAGGGCCGGGCCTAGTGTCTACAGCAGTGATATCAGCATCTACTCACATACAGCTCTCAACGCTACACTAACGTCAGAGGCTCTGAAAGACGGCCACAGTGCACTTTTTTGGAAGCACATAAAAACAGACAAAAATTAATCATGTACATATAGAGAGTGCACAAACAAAACAAAAAGATGCATGCAGACAACTCCAGCTGGTAGCCTGCATCGAAGACAAATGTAAGAAACTCAATCAGAAAATACATGCAAACATAGAAGCCTAATGTAGAAAATGCATAGAACACAAATAAACTATTAATAAAGAAAAAACTAAAACCACAAATATTGAACAAACAAAAACAATAAAGAATTCCATAAACTCAAATGAATACAAAAAACGTTCACAAATACAAAAAACAAGATTCTCCTAAAGAGTTAGCATCTGGAATAACATTTGAACCAAGTGGAACATTGAAACAATATAAGAAAATTTACATTTTAGCTCATTTTCCAGCAAAACTGATCTGCCATCATGAAACGTCATCATTACATGCAACGTCATCATCACAAACCACACCAACAACCAGCGTCTGTCAGCCGAGCTTATGGATTTTAGTGCTTTAGATTGTGGTTGCGCGTGTGTGTGCCATGATCTGCTTGTATAAGAGTAGTAGTAAGTTTTTTGAATGAATGGCTCCGTGTGGACATCAGTGGACCCTCCAACCAGCTGTGTGCAGACACTGTATTACAAGGGCACCGATTACACATGCACTGAAGTTCCTCATACTAACTCTGAAGTGGGGGTAACAGGTGCAACTGTAAAATGCACATTGCTTCTTGAATGAACTACAAGACAAATACTAATACAGGCACTTCATTTCTGAGACTGTATAGCTGATATTTCTTTATTTAGTCCTCCTGCTTTGTGTAACAGAATTATCTTTTTGACTCTTTAACCAACCATCTAATTTGACCCTAAGCTGGCTGGTTATGTTCACAGTGACATTTTGGTCAGCCTGCATTTCTAAACTACCCTTGAACCTGCAAGAGGAAGTTGGGGTGGATGATGAGTAAACAAAGTGCACTACAGTATATTCACACCAGAGACCAGACTTCCATTTGTGGTTTAGGCAGAAAATCATTTTGGTTAATATGACTTCAGTCTTTGGACTTTTTCTGTTACATCAGAGCATCATGTTATACTGCCAGAGCCTAAAAATAAAACTCAGTCTAACACAGTTTGTGAAATAACCATAATCTATTGATTCATGCCCCTGATCAAAAGTTTTCCACCCATATTTTCATGTCCCTGAACATGATTTTTCATCTGTCCAGTCTCATATGTACTGTTTCCTCTCCATGTAGCATACCAGTCAAACGTTTGGACACACTGAATGTGTGAACGTGTCCAAACTTTTGACAGGTACTGTACACAAACGTAATATTTTCCACTTCAAAGGTGAAACACATTTGGAGGCTGGAGGGCTGAAGGTGTCGGTGATAGAATGACTCGTTTTGCCAGTCACAACTGAAAACATAGTTTAAGTCATGCAGTTGTGAAAAAAGAAATGATTCACAGGACTCCATGCAATCATGTGAAAAACTATGTGCACCCTATGTGCTATATATGTGCTGTATAAGCGCTTTGAGTACTCAGACTGAGTAGAAAAGCGCTATATAAGAACTAGTCCATTTACCCTTACTGCTTCCATAGGAATAAAGAGGGTAAGTAGCAGCCAGGTGCTGCTAACCAAATCCACTTGATTAACTGATCATCAGTAAGTGTGACCACCTCTATAAAAGCAGAGGTTTGGAAGTCTGGAAGCCTTCAGTTGTTTTAACACACTGCATAATCTTTTCAGGAGTGGATGTTCAGTAAATTCCCTCCAAGGTCAGACCGTGCACTGCTCAGAGAAATTGCAAAGAAACCAACAGCTATATCTCAGACTCTATAGGCATCAGTTAGCTTTGCAAAGGTACATCTGAACAAACCATAAGACTTCTGGAACAATGTCCTTTGGAGATGTTTGGCCATAATGCACAGAATCATGTTTGGCAAAAACCAAACAGAGCATTTCAGCACAAATACCTCATCCCAGCTGACAGCACAGTGGTGGAAGGCTGATGATTTGGGCTTGCTTTGCACCCACAGGACCTGGGCACCTTGCAGTCACTGCATTGACCCTAAAGTCAATATATATACACCAATTTATTATAGAGTCAAATGTGAGGCCATTTGTCCAACAGCTTGTCTGAAATTGGGTGATGTGATGTGATGCCAAGCAGCAAAGCTGCGATGGACCAGTCAAAGTTCGTACATCAACCTGATTGAAATGCTGTATCGGGACCTTAACAGGCTGCTCGTCACCTCTGGCTCTCTGGACTCTTGTCCTTTGTATGTGCATGTGTGTGTATGTGTATGGATGTGTAAGTGTGTGTGTGTGTGTATATCTACTTTTTTCTACTTTCC